>APFE030603390.1:0-11320 GCA_000404065.3 Pinus taeda
ACTACTGGAGCAGAGAAAGAAATTTGACTTGGTTGAATTATACCAGCCTCTAGCATTTCTACAACCATATGTTCAATTCCACTCTTTTGGACATAGGGATATCTGTACGGCTTGATGTTTGGAGGAACACTTCCTAGAATCAAAAGAATAGCATGATCATGATCACGCATAGGTGGGAGACCTTTGGGAGTCTCAAATACCTTGGAATGATTATCCAGGACTTTTTGGAGATCTGGAGAAATAGATGGTTCTGATGTGGAAACATCTAGCAAGCATAGTTGTGCAATTACACCTCTTTGCTCCTTTTTTATAAGCTTTGTCATGCCATTAGAGTTTATTACCTTTCCTGGTTTCCCTGCAATACCCCTTAATTCAACTTCCTTTCCTTCCGTAGAAAATCTCATGAAAATTTCTTGAAAATTAAAAGCTATTGTACCCAGGGATTGTAGCCATTGGACTCCTAGTACAATATCAACACCTCCCATTGGAATGGAAAGCATTGGGCTAGTCAATACATATTCTCCCATGGATAGCTTGATATTATGGCACTTTCCAGAGCAATTTATTGTTCCTTCATTTGCAATCATCACTTGACACTCTGGTGCTGGATATAGGAAGCAATTCAATTCTTTTGCTACCTTACAATGAATAAAATTGTGGGTACTTCCTGAATCAATCAACACTATTACCTTTTTCTTCTTGATTTGTCCTTCTATCTTGATGGTTTGATTAGTGGTAATTCCCGCCAATGCATTACAAGATATCGTCAGATTCATTTGTTCTTCATCTAGGCTTTGTCCCTGGAGTATATCCTCTTCTTTTGACTTTTCTTGCTCATTTTCTTCTTCCTCTTCACAACCTATGTAGAATAATTTCTTCTCAGCACACTTATGACCTTTAGTGTATTTAATATCACAATTGTAACAAAGCCCTTTTGCTCTTTTTTCTTCCAATTGTTGTGGTGTCAACCTTATAGGTATTATCACAAGTTTGTTAAAAATTATGGGAGAATAGCAACATCTCTAATAGAATTACTAAAGAAAGATGCATTTTCTTGGACTCTATAAGCAACTACAGTCTTTGAACATCTTAAAGAGGAAATGTGCCAAGCATCGGTCTTAGCTACACCAAACTTCACAAAAACGTCTATTGTGGAATGTTATGCCTCAAGAAATGAAATTGGTGTTGTTTTAATGTAATAAGGAAGACCCATTACTTTTAAGAGGTGTCCAATCAAGGGAAATTATTTACACAAACTTATTTATGAGAAGGAAATGTTGTCAATACTACATGAACTAAATCAATGGCAAACTTACCTAATGGGAAAACACTTCAAGGTAAAAACAAATCATGATAGTCTTAAATATTTTTTGGAACAAAGATTATCTTAAGAAGAGCAGAAAAAATGTTGAAAATGCAGTAAGAAAAGTAGCAATTTTGATTTTTTTCCTCAATTAAAATTGAGGAAATTCAAAATTGCACATCAACAGACAACTTGGAGGAGTTAACTAAGGTAACATGGCTCATGTCACCGAGTTAAGAGCACATAATTCAAGTTAATGAGTTCAAGTTCAATTTTCTTGTGTTGATTTCTGGCTCTTGTGACTGAGTTAAGAGCACATAATTCAAGTTAATGAGTTGAAGTTCAGTTTGCTTGTGTTGATTCCTAAAAAATAGGAGTCTATCTTAGTTAATATGAGTTAGGGGCATGAAGTCTAGTTGTGTGCAATGGGTTCCCAAGTTTTAGAAGCCTAGGTTGAGTTAATTTTCATTGTATCAATTTAATTAAGTGAAATTGAGTTATGGTCAGTTAAACTAGTTCTAACTGTTAGAGGAATTAGTGGAAGCTCAAGTTGTGGAAGCGTAACTTGAACCACACTCAATGATCATCCAAATAACTAATTAATCAACCTAGATTAGCTCAGAGAATTCAAATTGGCCAGTTGATATGGAGTTTCTAAGGCAATTTACAATTAATTATATACTAGATTGAGTGTATAGTTCATTGTATTGGTCAGGTGATCAATCCTAGGAATTGCGCACACATTTTGGAGGAAATTTCCTAAATAATAGGGGCTAATTCCTTGAGGAGAAACGCAAGGAATTAAGAGTTTGGGAATGCTTGAGTTTGGCTAAGTATTGGTCAGGTTCATCCAATTAGGCAGAGGATAGAAGATACAGGTGTAGGTTGTGCTCAAGCTTGAGCAAGCATATTGTATTCATCCATATTCTTTGATTAATGCAATACAAATAGTAATGGGTTTTGAGCAGTTCCTTTCCCCTAGATAAATCTCTATGTATCTGTGTTGAATCTTGATGCATGTTTATGATTTGTGTTCTTGATTGTGAATTTGATTTTTCATATCAATATAGTAGATTCTAATATTTTGATTTAGTAATTTTCATGAGCATATTAAGAACTACTCATTAATTTCTACATGGTATCAGAGCTAGATTCATAGTAGAGAAGATATTTTGAAGTTTCCATTGCAGGAGAATTCATGGTTGCAGATCAATTTGCAGGATTTCTTCAGGCTTGAGAAGATGAATTTCAATGGATAAAAGGCTTGAGTATGACTTTGATGGAAACTAGAATTATGTTGCTTGGAAGGAAAAAATGGAGGCTATACTAGAAGATAATGGGTTGAAGGAATACATTGATAATGATGTTCTGAAACTAGCAACAACTAATGCTCAGAATCTAGTAGAATGGAAGAAGTGTGTTGCTAGGCTTAGGAGAATTATATTGGAGGGAGTACGATACCATATTGTCTCTAATATCCATAGGAAAAGACTTCATATGAGATGTGGTAAGCACTGGAAAATTTGTTCCATAAAGTAGTGATAAACGAAAGCTAGCACTCAAGGACAAGCTTCGAAACATCAAGATGCAAAAGAATAAAAAAGTTCCACTGTATTTGAGAAAGTTTACATAGTGTCGTGATGAAATTTGTGAGGTTAATGTGACTATATCTGAAGAAACTTTGGTAGCTCTAGCCATCCTGGGCCTTCCCAAGAGCTGGCATAGTTATCAGGATTCCGTAAATGGTAAAGAGAAACTACCATAGTGGGAGAAGTTACAATTCGATCTGATGCAGGAAGAAATAAGGTGGAGCAACAAAGACGAGACCTCATCCAAAGAAGAGGAAGAGGAATTTGCATTAGTCAGCAAAGGAAGGAAGGCCAAGGGAAAGAATTCCCATGGTGAAGTTAATTCCATCCCAGAGGAAAAGAAGAAATACTTGTCCAAAATCAAGTGCTTTCACTATCATGAATACAGGCACTATGCCATGAAGTGTCCACAGAAGAATGCAAGCAAGAAGGAGACTACAGTAACAACAATGTGAAGTTTTGGATTCACAGTTCGAGATTTATTTTACTCTCATCACATGCATGGCAAGCATGGTGATGGGAAGCATGTGGTATATGGATAGTGGTGCCTCGTTCCACATGATAGGGAAAAAAGGTATTTTTAGTGACGCGGAGGAGAAAGACCTCTAGATGAAAAATGGGTTTGGAGATTATGGGAGGTATATCATGATCAGGATCAACACGATCACCTTTCAGAGGGAGTCAGGCTCCCATCTTAGGCTCAAGGATGTGATGTTTGTTCCAGGTCTAAAGAAGAATCTTGTTTCCATGGCGGTGTTAGAAGACTGTGACTACGATGTGATATTCGACAAAGAAAAGGAATCCCTGAGACACATCGCCACGAGACGATGCTCGAGTCAAACAATTTTATGCACTTGAGATTGAAGATGCATGAAAATCCTTGAGGAGCAAGGAAAATAATATATATTTGGTGGTTGATAGGGAGCATGCTAGACCTCTCAACCTGCAGCCTCAGAAGTAATCTCAGGAAGTTGTGGAACAACCACAAATGAAGAAGCATAGAAGAGGTAGAGTGGATACATCCACTGAAGTAGAGACCTCCATTATGGGGAAATTTCGAGCTAAGTGGGCAGAGGGAGAACATGTAGCCATACCTCTAAGTGTCAGGCAGGGCGATGTGGAGCCCTAGTCCAAGAGTTGCAGAATTTTGGGCAGGGTCCATTGAGGTGTTCTCCTCATGGATCATTACTTTTATATAGGGGCCCACAATATTCAGTAGTAGGAGGATCAATGTCAGTCAGATACTGAGAAGTGCAGAAGATTGTTGACAACGTAGCAAGAGAATCAGTAGTAGAGTCAACAACAACACATTTTTCCCAGTAGAAAGTTGGAGATACAGTTGATTCAATTGTTTTTTATTGGATGATTTTTAGCTGCAGATGTTGCAATGGAAACATCAACAATGATAAGTGTTGCATGCAGTACATTCCAAAGGTGCTGGATCGGGGTAGTTGTGAGTCCCTTTCTTGGTGAGAGGGACTGTTGAAAATGAAGCAAGAAATGTCTCAACTTTGATTGTTTCCTTAATTAAATTGAGGAAATTCAAATTCCAGATTAGAAAACAACTTGGAGGAGTTAACTGAGGTGACATGGCTCTTGTCACTCAGTTAAGAGCACATTTTTCGAGTTAATGAGTTCAAGTTTAGTTTGTTTGTGTTGATTCCTAAAAAATAGGAGTATATCTTAGTTCATTTGAGTTAGGGGCATGGAGTTCAGTTGTGTGAAGTGGATTCCTAAATTTTAGGAGCCTAGGTTGAGTTAATTTCAGTTGTAGTAGTTTAATTCAGTTAAATTGAGTTATGGTCAGTTAAACTAATTCTAATCGTTGGAGGAACTAGTGGAATGTCAAGTTGTGGAAGTGGAACTTCAACCACACTTATTGATCATCCAAATAACTAATTATTCAACCTAAATTATCTTATGCATGAAGAGAATTCAAATTGCCCAGTTGAGATGGAGTTTCCAAGGCAGTGTACAATTAATTATATACTAGATTGAGTGTATCGTTCATTGTATTGGTCAGGTGAACAATCCTAGGAATTGCGCACACATTTTGGAAGAAATTTCCTAAATAATAGGGGCTAATTCCTTGAGGAACAACACAAGGAATTAGGAGCTTGGGAAGGCTTGAATTTGGCTAAGCATTGGTTAGGTTCAGCCAGTTAAGAAGATGATATAAGATACAGGTGCATGTTATGCTCAATATTGAGTAAGCATATTGTATTCATCTAGATTCTTTGATTAATGCAATACATATAGTAAGGGGTTTTTATCAGTTTCTTCCCCTAGTTGAATATTTATGTATGTGTGTTGAATCTTGATGCATGTTTATGATTTGTGTTCTCAAACGCGAATTTGCTTCCACAGATTAGTAGAGTAGATTCTTGTATTGTGATTTAGTAAATTTCATGAGCAGTTTAGGATCTACACATTAATTTCTACAAAACACAGGTCACAAAGATGTTGGGTAAGATTGAAATAATCTTCAAAAAAGGGAAGATTTTTTATTTTTATTTATTTATTTATTTATTTATTATTATTATTATTATTATTATTATTTTTTTTTTTTTTTTTTTTTTCAGATGCACTCTCAAGAAAGGACGAGGATGTGGAAACATTGCTCTGTGGAATTTCTATTATCCAACTTGATTGGATAACTGAATTCAGGAATGAATGGAATAATGACGAAGAGGTGTGGACACTCATTCAAAAATTCTAGCAAGATCCTATTACATCTGATACATTTATCTAGAAAAATGTTTCATTATGGTACAAAGATCATTTATATCTATGTAAGAATTCTCAACTCAAAAGAAAGATTATTTTGGAATTGCACACCTCCCCCCTTAGGAGGGAACTCAATATTTTTAAAAACTTACCATAGGGTCAAGAAGGATTTTTTTTGCGATGAACTTAAATATGATACTCAAAAGTTTGTGGAAAAATGTTTGCTTTTCCAAAAAAATAAATTTGATACAATAAAGACCCCGCGTCTATTACAACCTTTATCCATTCCAATTCAACATTGGGAGGAGGTCTCAATGGATTTTATAACAGGTTTACCCAATTCTAAAGGAAAGAGTGTCATCATGGTGGTAGTTGATAGAATTACCAAGTATGCACACTTTTGTGCATTATCTCATCCTTTTAAAGCTAGTACAATTGCTACTTAATTTATTGAAATAATTCAAAAGCTACATGGAAACCTAAAGATTATTGTAAGTGACAAAGATCCCATTTTCAGTGGAAATTTTTGGAGGAAATTATTTTCTTGTTTTGGTACTCAATTAGCTCATAGCTCATCTTATCATCCTCAATATGACGGGAAAACTGAGATAGTGAAAAAATGTTTGGAAGGATACCTTCGCTGCTTTGTATCTGATAAAAAAAACAATAGGTCAAGTGGTTACATCTAGTTGAATGATGGTATAACAATTCCTTCCATACTGTAGAAAAATGAGCCCATTTATGGCACTTTATGTATATTATCCATTGTCCATCACATAATCTTTAAGAGAAAATTATAAGTTTAAAGAAGTGGAAGATCACATTAAGCATCAACAACTAGTTATCCAACTCTTAAATGATAACCTCACTCTAACATAGAATCACATGAAAAAACAAGTAGATCAACATCACAACGAAAAACGTTTTGACATAGGAGAATGGGTATTTTTATAGCTACAACCATATACACAAATGTCCCTCAAGAATAAGAAGGATAATAAATTATCACCCAAGTACTATGGTCCTTACAAGGTGTTGGAAAAGATTGGTACTATGGCATACAAATTTGAGCTGCCTGCACCTTGTCGAGTACATCCAATTTCTCATGTTTCATGGTTAAAGAAGGTTATTAGTGACAAAATCCCTATCCAAACAATATTTCCAGAACTTGATGAAAAAGGAAAAATCATATTGGGGTCTGAAGAAGTCGCGAAAAGAAGAACCTGGCAGCTACAAAAGCGATCAATTTTAGAGTATCTCATTAAGTGGAAGAACTTACCCATTGAATATTCCACATGGGAGGATGAAAATTTTAGACAAGGGCATCCATAACTACTCAAGAATTAAGGAAAACACTTTTTTTTTTTAAGGAGAGAGGCGTGTCATGTCCCTATAATACTAATGTATCTCCCTTATTGTTATTGTTCGTGTATACCCCTTATTTTTATTATTAATGTAGCCCCCATATTGTTATTGTTGTGCCCCATATAAGCTCACTATTATTATTGTTTTGCACTTACATTATTATAGTTATGAAGGTTCTAATTATATTGTGACCCCTTAGACTCCTATATATAGAAACGAGGTCTTGTCAATTGAATCATCCAAGGATTGTTCATTTTTGTGATGTAAAGGAGGTTTCCCCCTCGAAGAGACTAATATTCAAGCCTTTGATCTTTTTTATTTTTATTTTTTTTTTAATTTTTTTTTTTTTTTTATGTTCTGGTTACATAACAAGTTACTAGCCAATAAAGGAGATCCCATGGGACAAGGATTCACGATTAACCCCTAACTAAGGTAAACAAATAAAAGTATTGTCAAATCGCTTCCTTCTTCCAAGTCACCCATTAATCCATGCCAAAGTGTGCTCAAGAAAAATAAGCATAAACACCCAATTAAATAATGAAAAATCATACCTTTATGATTGGATGGCCCACCTTCAAACATACGATCACGACAAATGAGTGAGGTGTTGAGAAACCAATGCATGTATTTATTAGGGTTTTGATTCCTCTTTTCTTTATAATTACTTGCGATTTTTGTTTGCTTCTTTATTATGTTATCTCTCATCAAGCAATTAGCAAATAAAAAGTGCATGAAGATCACAAGAACATGAGACACAATATGTAGGCACTCATCCAGGGAAAAACCACTCTCCTAGGGGGAAACCTAATCAAACTGTTCTTCTATAATAGAACCAAGTCAAAGTGAGACAATCCAAGATATTTTGACCAAGATAAATACTTCCTCCAATCACCAAGTCAACCCACCTTCTCTTTGTACTACTACCATAGGGTACAATTTCCCTAAACAAGGCTGACTTCATTAAGGCAAGGTTGAATTGGTGATGAGGTGAAATGTGACTTATTTGACTCAAAATATTTTTTGTTTACATGGTATAAAAGCCCAAGAAAGGTCTAATAAATATGACAATGACTCTTATGAATAAAAAAAACCTTAGAAGCCTACAATGAAGGCTTAGACCTAATAAATAAGTAAAAGGAGCATGAAACACATGCTTCAAAATAATTTTCTTTTTCTTCTTTTTCAATTTTACAATAAAAACATAATGATTAAGTACAATTTTGATTATGAGGATTGACCATAGTTACATTTTCAACACTCCCTCTTAACTAGGGAAGTATTCATAATTGTACAAACATGCACAAGGATGAACTCAAACTAGCATGTTCATAGAAGAGTATTAACATGTGGAATGCTAGGGATACCATAACTGCCAAGGTATCCTCCCAATAGGGACTAAGGTGTCACCGAGGAAAAAGTTTCCACTTAGGTACCATCAGGATATAACCCTGGCATCAATCCAACTAGATATAGATACCATCTAGGCCTCCATTCCAAGTCACTAACCCTCACATGGATCTAGCTATCATCAAAGTCAAACACTAAAATGAATCTCCATGACACCAAGATACCCTCCCACACTGGGATCTAGACATCATCAAGGCCAAACTATAATTGATATCTCAACACCAACCAGGCTAAGGTGTCCTCCCAAGTACCATCATACAGGAAGTTTATGGTACTCATCTCTCCCTGTCAACCAAATCAAATATATCTTCCAATTCAACCATGCTTCTAAAATATACAAACTTCTTGTTGGGGAGAGATTACATTAGCTACTTGTTCATTTGTTAGAATGTATTATAGCTTCATGACCCCATTCAAGATCAAACTTACAATTTATTGGTTCTTATTATTAATATGCTAGCATAAAATCCAGGGTCCTCAAACATTCTGAAGCTACCTAATTCATCATAATATCCAAACAAATCTTGATGAAAGCTTCCTTTTTCCAACCTTTCAAGCAACACCAAAAACATCCAAGTATTATTTCACAATTCATAAAACAAGAGTAACCATTAGTAGTGATTTAGCCATTCTCCAATCTTATTCTTTCTTCATAGTATTTACTATACATCATGTCCTTCTTTTCAAGTATGGAGGATATACACTTCCTTCATCCAGGTTCCCTCTCAAATAGGGATAAGTACATCATCAACACCTTTATTCTTCCAACTAAACAAGCTCTTTATTTTGCATCATTAAATCATCAGAGAAATTTGACCTTCCAAAACTTCATTCCTTCATATGGAAACAAGGTCATCATCCAATCGTTAATGTAAACTTCAAAGTCACCAGGGTTCTTGCAACTCCTTCTTTCCATCATGCTCATAATCATCATAAGGTAATCATCAAACCTATTTACAACTGTTTGCAAACAATGTGCCTGCAAATCTCAACAAGTACAATCAAGCACACAAATATATATGTACAAGAGCATGGAATTAATAACATGTTATCACAATGACAACATCTAGGGGTATCAAAACTTCAAATAAGAAAATAAGCCTTAGATATTTAAAACCTAAATATTGTTAGGGTTTTAATTATATGGAAGCATTTACGCTTAGGGTTACACTTTCATGCCCTAGATTCTTACAACAACCTTTGCTAGGATTTTTTTCACAAACCTTACATATTTGATCAAAACTTAGATATCCAAAAATTAAATCATGTTAGGGTTTCAACCATAACAAAAGCATCTAGGGTTTCTATTTTTAAATCTTAGACTCTTATTTAAAATTTTACTAGGGTTTTTATCATACACCTTAGATAATACCATCAAACCCTAAAAATATAAGGTTTTATCATATGCCCTAGATATAAGCAACAATCCTAAAATTCAAAAGGCTAGGGTTTTACAAAAGTTAACAAATAACAAAATATAGTTATTGCAAGTGTTGATTTGATCTAGAGATCAAACACCATAACATTATAAGAATCTTCATGATTCTATAACAAAATCCTAGACATAATAGATATACTAAGATAGACAAAAATGATTGTACCTTCTTTCATGATGAATACTTGCTACAAATATTATAATCTTAAACATACCTTGAGTTGCTTCTTTCATAAACCTTGTAGGGTTTCCTCTTGAATGGCTCTATCTGGAATAAAATTTCCTTTTGAAGTCTCCCTCTAAATCTAGCCAAAATCCTTTTCTTTAGTCAATAAAGGATCCCTCTAGAATTGATATTTTGAGGTATTTTTTGTTCCTTACTTTTATCATGCTCACCAAAGCACAAGGGCTATTTTGCTTCTTATTATGTTTTTTCATTATTAATTGACAAGTCACTACCAAGCAAACATATACCATGATGATTTCAAAATTATTAATCTATGGATTTCGAGATATCTTAATGATGCCATATTCTAAAATTTATTTAATTTCATCCTTGTTAGGATTAGTTATACACCCTGGAGTATCTACAAACCTTAGAAATCAAGAGCTAGGGATTATTTGAAGGAATAATCAAATTAAGGTTTGATATTTTATATTGATTATAATTCAATGTTCATTTAGAGTTCATAGTCCTAGATATTAAAAAATATTCAACAAATATAAGATTGCAAACCCTAAACTCAAAATATATAGCAAAAAGTTATAATGAACATGTTATATTTACGTACCTTATAGAAGCCTTACCTTATCCTTTCTTGCAAGTGATTGCTTCCCAAGGATGAAGTTACATGATCTGAAAATGGGGCTCTTAGGTTTCTTGTCTAACTTACAAGAACCTCTCCCACTTCCAAAGCTTTAAATTTTCCCAAATCTTAATGATTAACCAATGTGGAAATCAGAAATTCAACTGATTATTTACTTTAAAAATCTATTGTTTGTGCTGATATGGGAAGGTACTTAAATCGATATATACATGCATATAACAGTAGTTAAAGCAACAGTAAAAACAAACACATAAGGCAACAATATAATATGGAGTTCACCTTGATATCTTGGGCTACATCTCCTTGAGCTCTAATCAACTTGATTAGGCTCTTTGGGATTATGGCTTCAATTCTTTTACAAGTGCTACACTTAACTCCAATGTTTTATACAGGAACATTGGGCTCAGAACACCATCTTATCCCTTGGCTCTTGGAGCTCTTCGAATTTCTAGCCCTGGCTCTGGATTTTGCTCTGGCTGTGGCTTTGATTCTTGCTCTGGCTGTGGCTTTGATTCTTGCTCTGGGTCTGTGGCTCTGGGTCTGTGTTGAGTCTTGAAAATGTCATTCATTTCCATTACACTTTCACTATTATGTCCATGATATCACCTCCATTTCACTACTATGTCACCACATTCATCCCACTTTCATTATCATTGGGCCACATTTA
>APFE030603390.1:11557-49706 GCA_000404065.3 Pinus taeda
GGTCTCATAGTCATTAGAAAACCAACAAGAACAAAACCCCAAAAACAACATAAACTATAAAACAACGAAGTAAGAGAAAGGTTAACTAAGCACATATAGTGCACCACACTTCATCAGTTTACGATACCCGGATCGATAATTTATGTAGATCAATTTAAGACGTTAAATTGACTAGACAGTCTGGTTCTGGCTCTTAACTCTCACTTCTGGCGCTCGCTCTAGCTCTTGGCTCTGGCTTCTCTAAGCTCTTTCTCCCGGCCTTTTACATGCCTCTGTGAGTCGCTCGACTTCCAAGCAACTCCAACAGCAATATGTTGTTGTCAATTGAGCTCTCTGGATTTTCCACTTGACCTCCGAGTGACTCCCCAAACTCTCTGCACATTCAGCGTCTTCTCGTTGTTCACTCTTTTTCTGCCTATTATAGTGAGCTCTTACTCTAGTTTCTCTACTTCCAGGTCTGCTTACTGCTTTTTAGGCTGCTATCTTTTTCTCCCCTTTTACTCTCTGTCTATTCATGGCTCTTAGAACCATTCCATTCCCTGACTGTTCATTTCCTCTTTCTCTTTGCCTGTTTGTCTCCCTTCTTTTCGGCTGTTACAGTCATTGCATCACCTCATAGGGAAATGGCCACCTGTTCCGCAATGGATAAGTGTCAAGTTCACTGGAAACACTCGATCATTTGAAATGACCGTTATTTCCATTTTATTCCAAGAATGCCCACGAAAAACGCATCTCTGCCAACTCATCGTCCATGTCAGACTTCAAATCTTTATGCGTTGTGGCTTATTTCTCCCTCGAGTTCGGTCATCCATTGGGTGCAATCTCCGCCGTTAGATTTGGGGCCTCCAGATCCTACGATTATCACTCTTATCGCGCGGTTGACTTGCTCGAACGTTAGCCCGCAATGAGGGGCGGTTTTCTCTCTCATCCGCCGGACACGCGTCATCCAACATATGGAATCACTGGGTCCTTTGACAAACTCACTTACCGCTCGAAACACTTCCGATATACCGCCGGTTTTGGAGCGCGGGACCCGCCATCCGTTTTCAACACTTTTCCCACGGTTTCATGGTTCCCCTTGTGACTGAGTGCTTGGGGCTTCTCCTTCTCGAGGGGTTTTGCCCAGTGATGCAACAAACTCCGTTTTCTGATCTAGATTTCCCATTTGCTAGTTTGTGCCACTGCGCGGTCTCCATGGGCCTCGGTCAGCGTAATTTGACCGAAGGTCCTTGTTGCTCCATGCTGACAAAAAATTGTCGTTATTCAGAGGTTATTTCCGATAGGCTTTGACATCCAGAAGACTTTAAACTCTGGTATGAGTTTTTACAGAGTTCGGGTAGCTTTAAGAGAGATTAAGGATCCAATTTTGGATCATGCCTTCCCACTAAAAGAACTTTTGGTCCACCAAAAGACTGATATACTGATCTGAGCAGTAAATGAGAGTAACAACACCCTCTTCTTTCAGCCTCCCTACACTTGCCTTTGCATAGTGCCTCTGAGCCAAAATATTTGACCACTTCCCTTCTTGGCTGGGTTGGTCGTCTCAGGAAGAACTGTTTTCCTCCTTGACTTCATGTAGAAATTCTGCTGTGAAGTTCACAGAAGGTAGTTTGAGCTTCTTTACCTTGATCCTTGATCTAAGGTGGTTCAAACAAATGTGAAGTACATTGCTCCACAAAACTTTCATTTGTACCTGTTTGAAAAGCTTCCAACAACAATTGTTAATAACAGCAGGCATACAGACAACAACTGCATGGGCTAACTCTTGCTTCAGCAAAGAAACATATTTCACATCTTGTGAACCCTTCCATGTCTTACATCTGCATACAAATGATTGACTAGATAACAAGCCAATAAAACATGCTTTTACAACAAATGACCCTTCAAGTCAAGCATGTAGGAAAAGACCTTTAGGACTCTTTTCCAAAAGATGAAACACTTCATCCTTATCTCCATTTTAGGAACCAAGTTAACTTATCCCAAGCCAACATCACATGCATCTCATGCTCAGGCATGAATTCCATCTTTCAACTTTCTCTTAAGTACATTGTACTTTCGAAGCTGAAATGAACATATTGTTGCAGCAATAAAGTGAGTTTCCTACTCAACTTCTTTCTATTTACCATTTGGTAAGATCCTGCAACTTGCATTTTTTCCACAAAGAAATGCAAAAAGATGCATCATTAGACATGCAACCTTAATTGGATAACAATTCTAACCATTTCTTACCAATCCATTTCAAAGGTCCCTCCTTTGTTTGCATGTCAGCATCAATATGTGAATCATCTTGAACCACATCAATCATGGAATCTTTATTTGCATCCCTGCCATTTTCTTTTTCCACCTTCTCCTTCAGCTTTGGTGGAAGCAGTGCTGGATTCAAAGTCCAATGCCTTTCAACAAGATGCACTTTCTTATGGCAGTAAGTGCAACAAACATGCATCCTTTTGACAACATGATTTTCCTTGTCTTGTGGACCTTTGGCTGCTTGCTTCTTTTCCTTGAAAAGTTTCCTGTATGTGGCCATCCTCTTCCAACATCTAGAAATAGAATGGTTATCCAAACCACAAAAGGAACATGCAAATTTTTTCCATGATTTACAAAATAAAAAGGGATGTGTTTAGAACCAGATTTATACCTGCCTCTTTCACCTTTATTGCCTTCATGAGTAGTTGAAGCAAATGAAGAAGTGGCTCCCTTTGGAACACCATCACTTTCTTCAAGGCTGTCAGAGTTTCCACAACTCTTTGGTTCAAGTATGTGCTTCTAAACACCTGCATCATGTGAATGATGTTTCGAGCTATCGCATTCCTCCTGAACACAATCCTCACACTTCTGAGGTAGATGACCTGCAATGAAACTCCTTTTTGGAACTGTTTCAATGGCCTTCATGGCAGCTTTGGAACTCTCTCCATAAGACTGTCCATAGCCAAGACCAAATACTTAGGCCTTTCCTTAGCCATTATTGGCTCAACAATACCTTGTGCATGTTTTCCCAATCCTTTTCCTTCATAGCCCATCTTGGACATTAGCTTGGAAGCTATGCCTCTGGTATCTTTTTCAAAAGAAGCAATATAAGCATTCTTAGAAGAATTTGAAGACAAACATGAATGGTTTACCTCTTCTTCAAGCTGATACTTGGCGAAGGCTTCTTTTGCAACAAAGAGTTGTGACTCCAACTCATGCATCCTTTTCAGGTTCATACTTGCAATATGAAGTTGCCTCTTCATTTCCTGCAATTTGTCAAAAAGCATCTGCTTCTCTTCCTCCACGGAATCTAACTGCTCTCTAAGTATGCTGCTCTTCCTTCTATCCTCATACATTTCTCTCACCATATCCATCATGGTGGACAAATCTTGCTTCATGTATCCATTAAAGGAACTTCGGGAGCAAGAAGAATTTGAGAACTCACTTGTAGAAGTTCTCATTTTCAAAATGCATAAAAGAACTTCAAACAAGACTATTAAAGAGCTTACTCAAGCAACCTTTTGCAACAAAGCTCTTGTGCTTCAAGGGTTGCTTTGAGGTCCTTTGGGATAGAAGAATGCCTTCAACCCTTCTTCGTTCTTTTCCTTCCTAGACTGAGCTATCAATAACTTTCCCTTCACCTCTGCAAACTTCAAACAATAGGTATGCAACCAAGCATACAATCGATGAGGCAATCAATCCTTGACTGTCCATACACTTTTCAGACAAGCAATCTTTGCCTTGTCAATCAAGCATTTTGTTACAACCTTCTTTGAAGGTGGGGTTAATCAACCAAAAGCTCTGATACCGCCTGATTTGAAAATGGGGCTCTTAGGTTGTTTATCTAACTTACAAGAAACTCTCCCACTTCCAAAGCTTTAAATTTTCCCAAGTATTAATGATTAACCAATGCGGAAATTAGAAATTCTTGACAATATGGGTGTATGCTTGTATTTGTTTTCAGCTGATTATTTACTTTAAAAATTTGTTGTTTGTGCTGATATGTGAAGGTACTTAAGCCGATATATACATGCATATAATTGTAGTTAAAGCAGCAGTAAAAACAAACACATAAGGCAGCAATATAATATGGAGTTCACCCTGATATCTTGGGCTACATCTCCTTGAGCTCTAGTCAACTCGATTAGGCTCTCTGAGATTATGGCTTCAATTATTTTCCAAGTGCTACACTTAACTCCAATGTTTTATACAAGAACATTGGGCTCAGAACACCATCTTATCCCTTGGCTCTTGGAGCTCTTCAGCTTTCTAGCTCTGGCTCTTGCCTCTGGCTTTGGCTCTTGCTCTGGCTGTGGCTATGACTCTCACTCTATTTCTGTGGCTCTGGCTTTGGTTTTGGCTCTCAGCTCTCACTTCTAGCGCTCACTCTAGCTTCTCTAAGCTCTTTCTCCCGACCTTCTACATGTCTCTGTGAGTTTCTCGACTTCCAAGCAACTCCAACAACAATATGCTGCTGCCAATTGAGCTCTTTGGCTTTTCCACTCGACCTCCAAGTGACTCCCTAGACTCTCTGCACATTCAATGCCTTCTCGCTGTTTGCTCTTTTTCTGCCTATACAGTGAGCTCTTACTCTGGCTTCTCTAATTCCAGGTTTGCTTACTGCTTTTTAGGTTGCTCTCTTTTTCTCCCCTTTTACTCTCTGTCTGTTCGTGGCTCTTAGAACCATTCCATTCCCCGACTGTTCGTTTCCTCTTTCTCTTTGCCTATTCATCTCCCTTCTTTTCGGCTGTTATAGTCACTACAACACCTCACAGGGAACCGACCACCTGTTCCGTAATGGATAAGTGTCAGGTTCACCAAAAACACTCGATCATTTGAAACAACCATTATTTTCGTTTTATTCCAAGAATGCCCACGAAAAACAAATCTCTGCCAACTCATCGTCCACGTCGGACTTCAAATCTTTATGCGTCATGGCTTATTTCTCCCTCGGGTCCGGTCATCCATCGGGTGCAATCTCCGCCGTTAGATCTGGGGCCTTCAGGTCCTATGGTTATTACTCTTATCTCGTGGTTGACTTGCTCGAATGTTAGCCCGCGATGAGGGGCAGTTTTCTCTCTCATTCACCAGACACACGTCATCCAATGTATGGAATTGCTGGGTCCTCTGACAAACCCGCTTACCGCCTGAAACACTTCCAATATACTATTGGTTTTGGAGCGCAGGACCCGTTGTCTGTTTTCAACACTTTTCCCATGGTTTCATGGTTCCCCTTGTGACCGAGCACTCGGGGCTTCTCCTTCTCGAGGGGTTTTTCCAAGTGATGCAACGACCTCCGTTTTCTGATCTAGATTTACCATTTTCTAGTTTGTGCCATTGCGCAGTCTCCATGGGCCTCGGTTAGTGTACTTTGACCGAAGGTCCTCGTTGCTCCGTGCGGACCACAAACTGTTGTTGTTCAAAGGTTATTTCTGATAGGCTTTGACATCCACAAGACTTTAATCTTCGGTATGAGTTTCTACAGATTTTGGGTAGCTTTAAGAGAGTTTAAGGATCCAATTTTGGATCATTGCACCTTCTTCAATGATGCCTTCAAGAGGAAATTTAATGATTCCAAGTCAATATGATCTTTCTTAAGTTGATTGACTTCTACTTCTTTTGGTTAAGGTATGTTGTTATAAATCTTAAACTCAACTTCTAGTACTACTTCTCAAATATTGCAGATTTGGTTCCTCTTCAATGTGCCACTACTAGATGAATGATAAGACTATTGTAAGCCTTAATAATAATTGATATATGTCTATGACTGTTTATTTGATTAGGGGTTGTGACACCCATTGAAAGAGACATTGTAAATAAGCCTAATATACCATTCAAATACTAATATTTCAAGGATATATTTTTGCTGAATTAAAGTTGTCTTATAGGGCATAGTTAGGTGTCGACCTTCCTTACATTAATATGCACAAGACCTTATACTTTTTAGATCTCTAATATAATTTCAAGACACTTATGCTTAGAACTTCAGATTTATTCACAGGATCTTCGATATTATCTTTGCTATTAGAATTCCTTTGGAGTGATGACAAATGATGCCTAGAGTGATTTTTGGCAACTTTATTCATTTTGGCCTTCTAGCCTAGGTTTGCATCCTAAGCACTGTAATGTCCTTCTGCAATATGATTCAAATCTCTACAATATATTTCAGACGAATTTATGCAACTGTCATAATATTATGGATATCATAGATCTGTAGGAGATTCAAATCATAGGTTTGGTTAATCTCATGCCATATATCGAGCTATATGATGGCACCATAAACTTGGTTTTTTCTTCCAAAATCTCAGATTATATATTTGAATCATCTAGACAAAACTTGGATCATCATATAAATATTTGATGTCACAGGAACAAAATTCGGGACTTGCATCACATAACCTTCAGATCATACTTTTATCAAAAATATTTGTTTTGTGCCCGATATCATAATGAAAATTGCTTCACAAAATTTCACATCTGTTAGGTCTTGTTAAGAAATCCTTTAATGGAGGAACTATTGAGGAGGTATCTTCAACTATGCCAATGATAGGGATCTTCAAAATGATTCTTTTAGCATCCTTAGCTCTGATACCATGTTGAGAAATCAATGCATGTAGTTATTAAAGGTTTGATCCCTCTTTTCTTGATAATTACTTTTGATTAGTATTGGCTTCTTTACTTCTTTATTTTTTTTTATCTCTCATGAAGCAATTACCAAATAAAAATTGCATGAATATCACAATAATAGGAGAGACAAGATGTAGGCACCCATCTAGGGAAAAACACCTCTCCTAGGGGAAAATCCAATCAAACTCTTCTTCTGTAATAGAACCAAGTCAAAGTGAGACATTCGAAGACATTTTAACCAAGAAAAAGACTTCCTCCAATCTCCAAGTCAACCCTCCTTGCAGGTAGACAAAATTTTCCAAAGTCAACAAGGGTCTACTCCTTCAGAACTACTTCAATTTGCAACTTCGACTCTCGACAACTTATAATTTTGGACTTGTAGTCACTGAGGACATGCTAACAAACTTTGATTTTGTTCTTCCTTAGATTTGATTGTATTTCTCCTTGAATTCACACTTCTTTTTCTCTTCCCTCATTGCATACCAAACTTATTAATGGATGGATATCAAATAGGTCAAGTTCTCCTTGTATTTATACTGCTTCCACACAGTCAAATTTCCCCAAATAGGTCTGACTTCATTGTAACAACCCCTGGTTGATTTTTCATGTTAATAAAATAAGACCAAGGTCACGAGGCACATATTCCAAGCTGAATGGCAGACAAACATTATAGTGGGCATCACTTGTGGATTAATTAATGACCATGGAATTTGGAAAAGGAAAATAGGCAACAAATGGAATTTAATTGTGAAAATAAAGGAAAATAGGAGAAAAGGAAGATGAAGAGACACAAATTTGCATGCAGGGGAAATTAGAGAAAAAATGAAGGAAAATGAAGAAAATGAGACATTAATCATAAAAATGCATCAAAGAATCAGTTCACAGATTTTTCCCAACTTTTGAATAGGGGTAGCAAGGTAGAGAGAACAAACACTTGGACAAGGAAGCAAGGAAAGCAAAGAAGTGCAAGGAGACAATTGGATCAACAACTACAACATGATTACTTTGCAGGTAACAAGTTGCATGTGTGATATCCTTGATAGTTTTGGATGCATTGTATATGGATGTGGTTCCTTGGTTATGTGTTGTCATTGACATGGATATTTGCCTGGATTGACAATGGTTTTAGCCTTGCCTTGCCATTTCCTAGATAACCATGGTGTAGTGAATTCCCCATTTGGTTTTCTGATGTATCTCAGGTTTCCTATGGTTGTGGGTTGGAACAAACGCTTTGGAGCGCTGTAATAGGTTGGGTTCCCTATAGGCTATGGGTTGATTACTAGTCCCTAGAGTTTGCGGGTTGGGACAAACGTTCTAGATCCTTGAAATAGCTTGGGTTCCCTGAAGGCTGTGGTTTGAGTTAATAGTTCCTAGAGCCCTAGAAAACTTGGATAGAGACCAATTTTATTTGATATTAGTGATTTATGGACCAATTATGTGAAATCACTGTGGTTAAGGGTTGAGGTGGTGTGGCCTCTGGAATCCCTAGTTGGTTCTATTTTTGTTTAATCCATATGATCTCCAATTCATTATTGGAATATTGTGCAGGGTTGATTGGATCAAAGAGAGATTTGGTTCAACCCAATCTATGGTGGAGTGGTATGTGGAAGTCCCTGACATGGTTGGAATTTTCATATGTTAATAAGAGCTATTTTCCTATTGTGATCTATGAGAACTTATATTGATTATATTGTTGACATTATGGCTGAATTGTTATGGTCTCTATTCTGGTTATATACTTGATATGATGTGCTCTAACTATGGATCTTGTTCATGATTTTGTAAGTTACTGGATGGTTGATGAATGCATGGACTAACAAGTGTTGTTGCAGCTAGTTAAAGAGGTCTTGGAGCCTTCTTGATGATTCTCAGATGAAATTCAGAAGTTTATGATTAGATATGTATTCATGACCTGTAACTTTCATGTTTACCATATGTTTGAAGAAATGTCTGTTGTGTACTAGGAATTTCCTGGTCAAGATCTTGTTCAAGTTTGAATGTTTGGAATTTTGTCATCTTAATCATGATTCTGGGAAGTTACAAGTAATTTTGGGTAGTGGTCTAAATTATTTCCTGAAAAAGTGATATAGATCTCGCGATCATGTGCACTTAATTGAGAAATTTGGATCTTAACCACATGAAAACAGGCTTACGAGTGCGGTTGGATCCTCATAACCACATGCATGCAGCCTTATGGGTGTGTTTGGAGGGTAAACCTAGTGAAAAAGAGTTCCAACTTAAGGATTGATCACCTGGGGTGGTTTGCAAGCTCCTTAGTGGTCTGTAGTCCTTGTGGGATGTTATTTTGTTGTCGGTTCGTAAGCCCCACTTCCATAACTGGAACTTAGAGGTTGGGTCATATCATAGTGACACTCATCTCATGTTTACCCTTGAGAGCTTGTAAAGGGGGGTAAATGTTCGAGGATGCGTTTTCTGGGGTGGTATCAGAGCTAGTTCCTTGCTCTGTGGGTGATATTTGATACCATAGGGTGGTATCAAAGTAGGTTCCGTTATCTTTGGGTGATATTTGATATCACAACGTGGTATTAGATTTTTTAGGTTCAACAACTTGGACTTGATGGGGTAAATGAATTTTGTTATGCATGCATCATGATGGTTATGGTTATTATGCATGTGGTCATTATTGCATTTTTGTGTTAACATGCATGATGTTGATATCATTATGTATCTTTATTATGCTAATATGGATTGATTTTATAGATGAGATAGCCTCCCTTGAAACACACCAAGGTGTGATTTGATTATGTCCCTATTTGGTTTATCTAACATGGCTTGTTTGCGGGAAATATAAGACTAGAGATAAAGAGAAGAATGGTCGACTAAAATTCACATGACTCCCCTTATAGGCCTGATGTAAATTTAATGGAATGGGACAAGTTATTTGAGCAGCAAGGAGAAGATTAATCTCTTGACATATCATATACTCTAAAAGGTTTAAAGGTAGAAATAAAAATTTGTAAGGCATATAATAACAATTTGATTGAGGCATTGGAAAGACTTGCTAGAGCTCAGGAAAAACAAGTAAAGGTTAATGCAGTCATCCTTTAGATTCTTTTAGATTTGGAGAAGCGGGGACAACTGGGAATAAATCATGGATAGGAGGAAAAGACTAATTGGGCATATGGCAACATGTCTCATAGAGGACACAGGTTGGATAGGGATGACATAGTCACAGGTGGAAGATCTTTATATACACTCGACATGCAGTCTAACACTCATGGATTTTATTCCAGCTCTAGTTCTGAGAGACATCATCATAATTACCGGTAACATCCTTATAGGAGGAGTGAGAAGTAGTATTTTTCTAGAGGAGTTCAAGAAATACAAGCCTCCTACTTTTGATGGTGAGTTGACTATGTTAGAAGATGTAGAAGCATGGCTTCATGAGATAAGTTTCAAAGAATCTTTAGGAAGAAGTACCTATATAAGAAATATCACGATGGAAAGGTCAAGAGGTCAAGATTAGAAAACAAGATCCAAAGGTTCATCAATTGACTTCCATTATCATCCAAGATCGAATCAATTTTGATGAGCCTCAATCAATGGAGGAAGCCATCAGAAAGTTGAAGCATTGTTATTGACAATCAAAGTGTAAGCCTAAGTTCAAGTGTGACTGGAAGGATGCAAGTGACAAGGAAAATGTGGCTCCACATAAGAAGTTTAATATAGCTAAGAGAGGACATGAGTCTCATCCTGTGGAGCAGTGGAATAAAGGAAATGGAAAAGAACCATTGCAGTGTTGGACCTCTAGTGGAAATCATTGCAGGAAGGATTTCCCTTTGTATTAGAGTGGTGTAGTGGATGTGTCACAGGCCTCAGATTTATAATGCATAGGTGGCACAGATATTCTGGGATGTAGGTCAGCTCATTCTCTGAATTTATGCAGTTGTGGGCAATAGGTAGGCAGGTCACTATGTACCCATCATTTAGGTGGATGGTGGAACCATGGGAAGAGTTTCAGGCAAAGCCTCAATACATCTTGTAGTGTAATACGATCATTCTCTAGGACCAAGAATTAGAGAAGGTTAAAGTCCATGGAATCACTTTTGGCCGAGGAAGCTACATGGTAGATGGTTGATTAGATGCGGGCATAACAACTGGTTTTTAGTTATAAATATATTATTCAAGGGAATTGGAATCCCTTAAGAGATGATATATGTAGGTGTTCAGTTGTAGGGAAGCATGCTTGGCACAACAAGGTAAGGAAACTGGTATATTGTTATATTTGTTATGCATTGAATATTATGTGTTTATGGTAGTATGATGCAGAGATTGCATGTCAAAGGAGACTACCAATGAATATTGAAGAAGGCTTGGGTTAATATTTCCCTTGGAAGCACTATGAACCATGGGGGTTGAGTCATGGTGTCTGTTGCTAGTTTTGTTCTTTCGGTATTTTGTGATTTGTTTTTGCTTGATTTGTAATTTTAACTTTGATTGGTGCATGGTCATACCACTTTGTTTGCGGTATTATATTGTTGTTGGTTTTCTATGGTTTGCTTCTTGTTCTTGCCTTTTATGTTTTGAGGGTCTTGGGAATTGGTTGAAAAAGAGGAAAGTTAATGGAGCTCGGGAAGAGATGAATGAAACCCAACAGGTAAGTTAACGCTCATATGAGCCTGGTGCATGAGTAAATGGAAATTGAAGGCATGGATATGATAGCTAGTTGGGCTGGTTGGGTCCATTGGGGTAAATGGACAGTGTCTAGACGTTCATGAGAGAGGTAAACAAGAAAGGTAAAGTAAATTGATTTGAGGCATCAAATGCATTGAATATGTTGGGAACTATTGTTCTCAATGTTGTGCATGGATAAAGGGAGTTCTCTTAACTTTGACCTTATGAACACTGATAATTATGTTGTGATCATGATTATACTGATGTTTATATATAAACACACACACACACACACATGTGTGTGTGTGTGCTAATGCCATTGTTTGATAGGGTCGCCAGGGATCATTATTTTGGAAGAATGATTGCTTATGCATGTGAATGGCATGAAAAGGTTCCTTATTTATGAGGAATCAAGTGGGTAGAGTAGCCTTGACAGATCTATGTGGTTAGTATCATGTGAATATGATTTGATATTATGTTCTTATAACTATGCCTATGTTTATGTTATGGACAGGAAATTATGAAGGATACATCAATGGAATGAAAGAAGTGTGATATGCAACATCCTGGGACAAGCAGGGAAAGTGGAAAGAGCCATAGATCTGGGACTTGAGTTGTGGATGCATGTAGTAAGGCATGGGAAAGACACTAGAGGAAAGTTTTCTTGGTAGAGACAATGTGGTTTCTAGATGTGTAGTACTCCTGTTGTGTACATGTTGTGCTATGTACATGTTGTACATGTGGTGTTGTGTACATGTGGTACTATGTCATGTGTATTGTATAGTTATTGTATCATGAAATGTGTATTCGTTGTGTTGTACTATGTGTACGTATATATTTTGTGTTATACACCATGTGTAGGTGTATGTGTTGTCATGTACATTGTGTTTATGTGTACATGTTTGGGATTGGTTCTCGGGATCCCAAGAAGATATGGATTGGGACAAGACCTTTAGAGCCCTATAACAAATTGGGTTCCTTGGAAACTGTGGGTTGGATCCTTGTAACAACTTGGGTACTTTAGAGGCTGTGGGTGAGATA
This sequence comes from Pinus taeda, assembly GCA_000404065.3. Lineage (NCBI taxonomy): Eukaryota > Viridiplantae > Streptophyta > Pinopsida > Pinales > Pinaceae > Pinus > Pinus taeda. The sequence goes on from APFE030603390.1 coordinate 23,828, forward strand.
GTAGTCCTAGGAGCCCTTGAAAACTTGGGATGAGACCAATATTGAGTTGATGATATTGAGGGAAGAGGTGGTATAGTCTTTGGATTCCCTTGTTGTTGATACTGCATATGGAAGAGAAGGCACTGGGTCCTTGATGGGTTGGAAACCGATCCAGTGTGTGCACATGGTCAAAGAGAAGAGAAGAGAAGGAACTAGGTGATTTCCTACTTGGAAATTGATTAAGTGTGTGTATGGAAAGAAAAAATAATAAAGGAAAAAGTAAAGAACAATTTAAAATATAAGTATCAATATTTTACTTCATTTTTTAATTATGTACATAGTCTATGATTTTGATTTACGATGGTTGAATTTTGATCTAACTATATGTGATATGATGATTTATACATGTTGATTTGATCAAAGCGATAATTTGACTTGTTGTGACATGAAGTAAACAGAATTACAGGTGTACCTTATTAATGAGCTACCAATGAAGTATGATCTGAATTTATTTCAATTCCTTTTGAGTCTAATGGAAATTATGTGTGTGGTACATGAAAGCATGAAAAAATCCCAATTTGGGTGGTTAGAACTGATTGCAAGAGTGTTAGCAACGTTAGTAAAAGGAATTGGAACATGCAATAGTATGAAACAATATGCTGCATCGAGTTGTGTTAGAACTCTCCATGGGTAGCATGTTTTGGTGGTTATAAGTGCCATTGAACACTGAGGATGGTATTCCCCTAATGGAGAGGGGTTTGTAATATCCCTTGGTTGATTTTCCATGTAAATAAAAAAAGACCAAGGTCATGGGACACATATTCCAAGTTGAATGATCGAAAAACATTATAGTGGGAATCACTTGTGGATTAATTAATGGCTATGGAAATTGGAAAAGGCAGTAGCAAAGACAAAGAGACAATAAATGAAATTTAATTATGAAAATAAAATAAAATAGGAGAAAAGGAAGGTGCAGAGACAAATTTTCATGAAAGGGAAATTAGAGGAAAAAAATGAAGGAAAACAAAGAAAATGAGACATCAATAATAAAAAGGCATCAAAGAATTGGTTCACATCTTTTTCCTAGATTTTGAGTAGGTGTAGCAAGGGAGATAGAACAAGCACTCGGACAAGAAAGCAAGGAAAACAAGGAAGAAAAAGGAGATAATTAGATCAACAACTACAACAAGATTACTTTGCAGGTAACAAGTTGCATGTGTGGTCTCCTTGCTGGTTTTGGATTGATGGTATATGCATGTGATTCCTTAGTTATGTGTTGTCATTGAGAAGGAGATTTTCTTGGATAGAGAGTGGTTTCATCCTTTCCTTTCCATTTCCTAGATAAACATGGTGTAGTGGGTTCCCTATTTTGTTTTCTAGTTGGATCTCAGGTTTCCTATGGCTATGGGTTGGAACACACACTATGTATCCCTGTAGAAACTTGGGTTCCCTAGAGGCTATGGATTGACTTACTAGTCCCTGGATCTTGCGGGTTGGGACAATTGATTTGGAGCCCCAAAAACACTTGGGTTCCCTGGAGCCCTCTAGTTTGAGTTAGTAGTTCTTGGAACCCTGAAAAACTTGGATAGAGACCAATCTAGTTTGGTATTAGTGATTTATGGACCGTTAAGTGAAATCAATGTGGTTGAGGGTTGAGGTGGTGTGGCCTCTAGAAGTCCTAGTTGATTTTATTTTGGTTTAAACCATATGATCGCACATTCATGCTTGGAATATGGTGCATGGGTGATTGGCTGAAAGAGATATTTGGTTCAGCCCAATCTATGGTCGGGTGGTATGTGGAGGTCCCTGACTTGGTTGACATTTTCATATGTAAATAAGAGTTATTTTCCTATTGTGATCTATGAGCAGTTGTACTGGTTATTATGTTGACATTATGGCTAATTTTTTATGATCTCTATTTTGGTTATATGCTGGTTATATACCTGTTTATATGATGTGATCTAGCTATGACTCTTTGTCATGATTTGTTAAATTATTGGATGGTTGATGAATGCATGGATGAAATAATTTTGACTGTTGGAGAAGCTGGCCTTGCCAAACCTTCCATCCTAGCTGTACTTCTCCTATATACTTCCTTGAAAACTTTCATCTTGCAACTTTCTTTCTATTGCAATAAATTCATTACATTGACAACTTTTTGTGTGGAAAGCATCTTAATCACCATGGATGCGAAAATGTCTAGACCTGAAAATAGTGCTTTCATAATCCAAAGGTCATTTGCAGTAAATGTGTTCATACTCAAGCATGATTGTTTGAGGAAGACATTTTTGAAAACCAGTTGGATGTAAGTTTCATTAAGAGAATGAAACTCTCTCTCTCTCTCTCTCTCTCTCTCTCATGAAATTGAAATAAACTGGCTAATAACATTTCCCATGGCTTTGAAATAATTTTGTACCCAAAAAATGCAGGGAGAAATTTGGTAGCTTTATTGATATTGGAATGGTTGGCAGCTCCAAAAATGCATGACGAAAGCCTTCAAATTAGGGCTTTGTGATGTTGTGTGATGTATTTCTCCAAACAACAATGTACCTTGAAGGATCTTACCTCTTTAGGTTGAGATGTCCACCCAAGACATGTTCTCAATGGGTAGGCCATAGGTCACGGGTTTAAATTTGATTGAGTCCCTAACCACCTGAACGGAATTAATGACCATGATGGATTTCAGTTAACAACAACCTCCTTGTAGGGTTTCATAGACCCACTTTAAGACTTATTTATTGTTTACAATACACGATCTTCCTGCATATGACACTTTGACTAGTCTCAATGTTCATCTCATGTATACCTTGGAAAACATGTTATGAGAGTTGTTTGATTGAGTATCCCTGCCCTAACTACTCTTTCTCTTGCTTATTGAGGAGATAATATCATCCTCTTGCATTTGGAAAAGATTTGAAACATTATTTGATCTTTGAAAACCAATATAGAAAAATATTTTCTTCAGTCCAAGTTTTGTAACAATGCCTTTGGCCTGGTTTAAAGTTGTCATTTTTTTCATGAAGTAGTAATTGTATTTGTGCATTTTTTAGAAAGTTATCATTGTATTAGTTAGGGTTCAAATATTATACATCAACTTAGCTTCAAATTTTTCTTTATAGGAATGGCCTTAGTATTCCCACTTTGTATCCACTTTTGTACTGGCCCTCTCCCAGACCTATTTTTGGTCATCTAATAGACATTAATAAACTTATTTTATCTTTTGGATGCATAACAATTTTCTGTTAGTTTACAAATAAAAAAAGGGTGAATTGCTAAGACATTTTTTTTGGCTACTATGATTCTTTTGGCAATTTTTTTTTTTCAATATTGAGTTAAAAACAAAAATAAAAATGAGGGAGATTACTTTGGTAAGCCATGAAAATTAGTAGTGTTAAGTCTAATGCCAATTAGCATTGAAAACTCCCCTCAAGATCTACGGATCTATTGGACATTGGATAAAGCAACATTCCCTGTGTGTTTTATGACATGGACTAACCACCTCTTGTGGATCCTTATCTATGGCGATGCGATCGTTGACTAACTCCTGCGGGTTTTGGTCTAACAACAATTGTGATTCCCAACAAGTGGTATCAGAGCATAGGTCATGAGTTCGATACACACCTGACTCATGTTGGGGGGGGAGATTGTTGGACATTGGATAAACCAACATTCCCTGTGTGTTTTGTGACATGGACTAATCACCTCTCGTGGATCCTTATCTCTGGTGATGTGATCGTTGACTAACTCCTATGGGTTTTGGTCTAACGACAATTCTGATTCCCAACAAGATCAACCTTCAAGGCCTCAAGCTTCTCCTTGCAATGACCCTCTTATGGTTTCATATATTGTTTAGAGCATTTTCTGAATTTTTGGCCCTCTTTCCCCAAAAAAGGCACATGTCAGATCTCTTGATTCATGTTTAAAGCATTCTTGGTGATTTTGACACTTGAGTTTTGTAATATAAGTCTAAACTTTGGAAATTTTCTTGAATCACTCTTATTGATTGTTGACACTCTTCAATATTGTCATCTTTGGACACTCTTAATTCACAATGTTGTAGATTTAAGTCCTTGTAATTTATTTCTTGTGCTTATTCTCATTGTGTTAAGAGGCACTCAGCCTAGAATGGGGGAGATATTGTCATGTAACATTATGTAACATGACAATAAAAAAAATAAAATCTTTAAACAAATTACATGTCAGCTGGAAAAACAAATGTTTTGACACTAACACACATTTATCTAGCTGTCCATTTATCCATATGAGGAGCAACGGACTGAGGAGTTGTGAACTCTAACAACATGTACATTTTGATTTTTAGATGGCTGTAAATTTCTACATGACTTTTAGGGTTTCAAATTCACATTTAATGGGATTAAATAACTTTTGGTGTGCTTCCTTGACCTCAAGGAACATATCACCTGTTCACGGTTCAATTTATATTGGAGTTGTCAACATATATGTATTGATTTATGGCTTTCCAAAATACATTTTATCCAATTTCTAAATGATTTAAAAAATGGACAGATCTATTCTATAAAATATTTTTATGTGAATTTGCCAGAAAATTTCAGAATCTATCAAACCAAGAGTTAAAAAATGCACTTTTATTTTATTTTTTATCTAATTTGAAATTTCTCTCCCCTAAACTTTTCTATTGATGGTTAATGCTTCCTACATTAGCCATAAAATAACAAAATTTGCTAAACCTTAAACCTAGCCTAGATCCATCATAACTCCATATTTGTTAAACTATGAGAGGGATCAAATCCTTTGAGGTGCAAACCTTTTTTAGAGTGCAAAACTCGAGGAAATATTTTCACCTTGACTGATTTGATTCCTATTGGTGCTTCATAGTTCTGGAGTTAAGATGTGATACAGGCTGGTTTATGAAAACCTTTGTTAGTGTTGCTAGTTTTGAAGAGGTTCACATAAAGATTATTGGTTTTTGGAGGTTACAGTCTCAAACAAGGGCTCTCTACTATGAGATTGTCTACACCTTGTTATGATTAAGATGTCAGTATTGGTCATTGTGTTCCCTTATTAAATGAACATTAAAGGGGAATTATTGTAATGTTTATTTAGCCAACTTCTCTGTACACTTTTCCCAAGTGAAGGGAGATGTTTACTTGGTCAAATTTTTCTTATGAGAACTTTTACTTGTGGCCATATTGGCCCTTAATATCAATCTTTAACTCACCACTTTCCTACTTTCAAATATGTATTTGTGTATGAATGTTTGCATGCGTTCCTTTGTATGGATTATTAATCCTTATCTATTGAAGGGTTCCTGAAAGGTCAATCCACTGAGGCCCTGATCATTTCTGACACTATGAAAAGGGTTTCTTGTTTAGAGTCAATCCTTCAAAATTAAGTTCCTCGGTTGTCGTTGTTTTGTCTTTCGCTGGATTTAAATGGGTTTTTGGGATCAATTGAAGGATTTAGGTAATGTTATAATATAATTATGCATGCACTGCCATCACTGTAGCCTGCAATCATCTGCATTGCCAAGTCCATTTCATCCTTATCCAAGTAAAACAAATTGTTGAAGGTGACCGAATTTAATTGAAAATTCAGGTTTCCAATGTAGAAGCCAAATTCTATAGTGTCCAAGTACAATCCAACAATATTGTTTTTCATGTGGTTTTTATTAAATTTTAAAGGTCTATGATGGCTTGGAGTTTGAAAATCATCACCTGTTTTTTAAAGAAAGTATGGTAATATTTTACGCTGAGCTATATTTTTAATGAACTTATCAAAATAATTACTTATTGGAAGTAATTTTATAAAACCTTGTGAGAAGGGCAGTCTTAATTGTGTAATTGTCACAAGATTTTGGCTTAACAGGCAAGGTGCCTATCAAATTCCAATCCTATATAAGGCTATAAACATGACATGATTTTTGGTTTATATAGTGTAAGCATAGACATACAAGAAATACCAAGTTTTCATATTTCCTGGAAATTGTTGGCTCTTGAGTTTTATTATTAATCATTATTCTTATTTTTAGCTTCCAAGTTGTGGGGTCAACACACACCATGCTTAGAAAATATTATAAAAAAATCATGCAATACAAAAACGGCACCAATATATAATTGTTGGGAAATATTCAACAAATATTTCCCAGAGCCGAGGACACAAACATTCCCATATTATTTCCATGCCAAAAATGTTTTTCTCTATGAAAACAAGTTAATTTTGATCTCATAGATGTATGTCATATTGGATATATTAAACTATATTTATATTAATTTAGTATAATATATGTTTTATTGTATAAGGGCCCAAATGGCCTGGGTCTTTTATCATTACCTGATATTTTTTCTTGAGCATTGTGTGAAGATATACATTAACGTATAAAGCATATATTGAAAACATTAGGCACCACCCACTTACCAAGATACCCAATCCATCACTGTAATGACCAAGTTAATAAATTGGGGACAACATATTGCCAATTAGTGAGGACAACATGTTATGAAAAAGTTGTGGCTTTTTGTTTGTTTCTTTTTGGTGTTTTGATTTCTTAAATGTATTTTATTTTTCGTTACCTTTCTTCTATAAATATGAACATTGTTCTACCATCAAAGTTACTACCATTATTTTTTCCTAAGTACAACATCCAGTAATGGTGTATATGCCATTCACATTTTGTTTCCTTCAAATCACATTTTGTTTCCTTCAGTGGAAATTATTGCCAATAAAGTTAAAAACTAACAGTTCGTCTCAAATTTTCTCAGGAGAAATAATTAGATTAGGGGAACAAGTAGAAGATCATGTTGGGTTGCTATACACCTTGATAACACTTCCCGGGCATCTAGAAAGTGTTCCTATAAATGATTTACCTGCAATTAAAGGCACACCTCTTCAAGATCAAAAGGTGCTTAATTTTTCTAATTTTAGTGAGGAAATTTTTGCTCAATTGAATGGTATGTTATATTTCATTTTATTGTGGTGATGACTTTATGAGGCTTTGACATTTATGGGTAACAAATCATAAATTGTGTCTTCTCACAACCAGTTGAAATATGGGAAATTATTTGCATGATAGCAATAAAAATAATTGTGATGCCAAAGGCCATGGTTCAATTATTTGTTGGGCAAATCCGTTTCTCTCTTCCAGAATAGGTATTGTGCTTTTTAGTAGGGGAAAATTCCATTTTTACCAGTGAAAAATTGTTGACCACACATAATAATGACTTTGATGTTGATAAAAAAATGTTCAAGTTGTTGGGTCTTATACCCAAAGCTACTAGCATTGTAGATGAAATCAAGAGTGAGGTTGAGACTATAGAGAATGACGTATATAGTGAAAAAGATCAGGTGGATACTGCCAATTCTAGATGATAAAATTCAATTGATTTAGTATAGAAATTTTAAAAGTTTTAGGTGTGCTTCACGGTTTTTTTGGTATCAATATTAATTTTCACTAATTGGTGGATACTTGTTTAGAGCTAATATATGTGTGTTGGAAATACTGAGATGGGGGTGAATCAATATTTCTTTTCAATTTTTACTTTTACCAGTTAGATCACTTATATTTAGAACACAACAGGAACAATAAGGATAAATTCTTTTATTAATTTCTTTAATAAATCAAGGACAATATATGTAGGGCTCCAACCTTAGGTGAAGACACTGATCTTCAATCTCACAAGCTCCAACCTGTATTTACCAATAATTGACTTGGACTTCCATGGCTCCAACCTTTTCAATTTTGAGGCACCAACCTCAAGGGATCCAACCCTATATCTGGTTCAGGCTCCGACCTGGTTTCTTGAGGACTCCAACCCTATCCTCCAGGGCACCAACCTTATATTTTCAAGGCTCCAACGCTTAGATTCAGTACGTCAAGATGTGTTTGGTTATTCTTCACAACTCCCAATGTCTTCTTCAACAAGCATTATCAATCTTTGCTTAGTCTTCACTTTAGTCTCCACATTGCATCATCAATGACAACCTTGATCTTCACATGAAGGTGTCTCCATTGTTATTCATGGTACCCAAAACAAGAATCTCCAAATCACCTCATGATTATATCATGGTCTCTAATGATCTCCACAAATATTCAATGTGAATTCAATGAGAAACCCTAGCTTTGCACCTACTCTGAGCCTCTTCAAAGGGATTTTTCAAGATCTTCTCACAAGGGACCAACAAGGTATTTCTTCACAATATTCAAGATGTCTTCAAGATTCTTTACTATGTTGCACTAGGTCTGCTCCAGAACCTAATCTTCACGATCGTCAAGGAATGTCTTCAAACCCAAAGCACTTTTCAACTTCTTCTTATGTTCTAACAACAATTTGTGCTTGACTTCACTTGAGCCACTGGACTTCACTGTTGCTTTGATCAATGAACAATTCAAGCCACTGTCCCAATTATTCATCACACTGAGATCTTCACTATCCAATACACTATTTGAGGTACTGTACCACAGTCACAGTCAAAGGAGACAATACTGTGCTATGAATAACTTCAAGGGAGATCCTAACCATAGGGTTTAAGCTAGTGATGGTAATACAATCACATGAGAAGCTTCAAGCCATTCAAGAAGAGGTTCCAACATCAATTTTGAGCCACTATCCTAGAATACCACTTACTGTCTATATTTTCAGATGAAACAAATGATTTGAGCTTCTAAATGAGGTTGTTGTACCAATCCAGATCACTAGAGAGAGGCTGCTGCACCGATTAAATCAAGGTTTTTCACTGTTTGATCAAAGAAGAGAATCCACCACAGTCCAAGGAGAAATGTCTTCTACATAGGAATCTGAAATATATTGTTTCAGCACTGTCTGGAGCAAGTATTCTGATGACACATCACCCATGCATCTGAACCACTGAAGGAGCTTGATGTGTCAATGTTTGCACAATTTGAGTCATTGAAAACGCATGTTGCATCAAACCAAGCTGTAGAAAGAAGGTTGTTGAACAAAACCACAGTCAAAGTATGCCATTGTCCACGTTGTCCTATAGATTCAGACCCAAAACATAGAATCATTGCCCTATTTCCTTAAACTTCTGTGCTCCTTTTTATTTCACGAGTTCCTATTATTCCTGCAATTCTGGCTGAGAAGGATGCTCTAGAAATGAGGTCATAATTATGTATTTATAGTGTTTTTCGCTAGTCAAAATGAAGGGGAACGTCACTGGAGGTAGGCTGACATGTGTCTTTGAGCATAGGTTGTCTCAACATTAATTATATTTTTCATAGCTTAAAAATTCAATATCTCACAAACTACTGGGAGTTTCGGGACAAATAAAGGCTCATTAGAAAGAGGAAAAAATCCTTTTTAAGATGGTCTAGAATCCATTTTTAAAGGATGCCTCCAAGGTGTCCAAAATATTTTTTCTTTATGACTATCCTTAATTTTTTTTATGTGTAGAAGGTGATTAGGACAACAAGGTCATTAGGGCTTCTTTATTGTTATGACTCCGAGCTCTTCATCATAGTGTGTCATCATGTATGTCATTAATATCATCCATGTCATCTTGATAGTGTAGCATCATGTATCCAATAATAGTGCAGTGATATGTCATCCATATGTCATAGTGCAACATCCACCAATTTTCCATCGAGTGATTTCCAAGTCCTTCATGTCATGTCTCCAATCACTGTCCATGTCATCAAATGTAATATGTTGTCATTATTCTTCAGTAGAGTTAGTTAGGGCAAGGGTTTGTATATAAGGATTAGGGCTCCATACATTGTCATTAGGATTAGGAATCCTTATCAATCAAGAAGAGCTTGTCAACACGAGCAAGGACATCATGATGTTTTTATGGATTTATCATCAAGAGCAAGGATATCATAATATGCATGAGGTTATGGCATATTCATGGTTAGTTCAAGGAAATCTAGGGTAGTATGATCAAAGGGAATCTAGCGAAACATCATAGCTCACAAGAATTTTCCATCACAAACAATGCCATATGGACATCAATGAAAACCTTGATTAACAATATCTCCCTTTGTCATTGATGGCAATATTATTTCCCTTCCAACATTCTCTCCTGCTTTGACATCAATGGAAAAGGGGTGCCCAAGTACTCCCCCTGTCAGGCTACTTCTTTTCTTCATCAATAGTAGTTCTTCATAGGTATGTTACTCCCCCTGTCATGGTGCTCTTCCTTTTGGCAATGTGAGCCATGATAGATGTGTTTACATGAATAAACTCCCCCTGCCTGCATAAACTCCTCTAGCTTCTTTAGACAAGAATGATCAAGAACTCCCTCTAACTTTACGCATGGTCTCTTTTTTGCAGAGTCTCATCATCGATCACTTGGGATATCACATCTTGATGTCTTCACCAAATAAAAAAAGAAGTGTCATTGGCTAGGGTGTCCAAGAGACATTCAGATCGAATTTGCATCTTTCTCCATATTTGTTTAACTTTCTTTTCTGGCTTGGTTGTCATAGTTCTAGCTTGTGTAGGGACCCAAGTCAAGTTACAATCACGTGCCATATGTCCAAATTTATGGCAATTGAAGCACTCCATCTTGTTTATGAATGAGTATTCATGACTTATTTTTGAAAAATTGCTTCTAGGAGATTGATAGGGACCATTATATTTGTCTTTGTGACATGCCCTACAATCTTTTGCCATGTGCCCAAAGTTTGTACAAGAATAACAATAACCAATAAATATAATTTGGTACCTCGGAGATGAAGATTTCCTTGATGTACTTCTGAAGTCTTTTTTCCTTGGGATTCTTTGATGATATTCATTGCCTTTTGTATTCTTGACACCATCTGCAAGTCTCCTTGGAGTAGGATTTCTTCCATAGTTGTCTTGACTCTTCTCCTTGCCTTTTTTGGAACTGGGAGCATCAACATTTCTTTTTGGCTTCCTCACATCCTTGTTGTTTGAAGCATTATCACTCTTTATTGAGGATTCACCTGCATAACCAAGACTTTATTTATCAAGGGGAGACCTTTGATGACTTTAGATGTCATCTAGGGCTTGAGAATTTTTCAAGTTCTTATTCAGCAAGTCAAATTCCTTTTTAAGAAAGACAATATCTTCCTTCATTTTCTTGCATTATTCATCCCTCTTTGATAGTATGATCCCCATTTCTTCCTTGATCTTGGTTGCTTCACATGATTGGGCCTTAAGAGAAGTGATTTCTGATCTTACCTTGGTGATGTCATCATCCTTTTCTTCTAGATGGCATGTCGTGGTGTTACTCTCATTTTCTGCTTCATCAACTTATCGATCTATGAATGCCAAAGCTTTCATCACCTTCTCAGCTCCTTGTGCTTGTTTCCTTGCATCTTCTAGTTGAGAGCTAAGGGAGGAGCCCTTTTCCTTATATTGACCAATCTTTGCTTCAAGTTTGTTTAAACTCTTGAGTCTTTGTTTAAGGTGGCCTGACAAAGTTTCTCTCATTTTATTTGGCTTATCGAATTGATTTGTCATGGATATGACTTCTTCATTATGCTTTCTTTTGTTTTGATGAAATTCCTCCTTAAGCTTGGTGAGTTCCTCATCTCTTTCTTGAATCTTGAAAAGGTCAACTTTCTTCCTTGTCTTGTCCTGGTCACCATCTTGTGCTTTCTTCTTAAGTTCCTCATTTTCCTTTTTCAAACTATTAATCTCTTCCATGGCAACTTAATCAGGAGATCTTCTTCAAAGTCTTCTTTGCTTTATTCTTCTTCTAGGTATTCTTTGGCCTTGATGTTGTCATTCTTATTTTCAGCTTCCTTAATGGGTTCTGGATTTCCTTCTTGCTTTCTGTTGGGCGCAGGATCCCCCAAGGGAAGTTTTGGGGCTTAAAGCCCATATCTTGGACCAGTTTTGTAATCCAGTGTAAATACTCCACATTTTGTGGTCGTGGAACGCGTAGTTGTTAAAGAGTCATAGGGTTGTCCGCCCTTATTTTGAAAATGTAATGTTGGTTGTAGAAGATCTACCCATGGTCCGTGGACCATGGGATTGTATATATAGAACTAAGCTCTAAGTAGTTAGAGGCACTGAATTATGGAATCACTGAAGAAGATCGAACATGTATGAGAGATAGCTCTGAAGTAGAAGTCTAAGTTTTGGGTCATAGCGTAGGTAGAGGTTCTGCAGTTGAGTGCGTAGAGGCCCAGAAGTCCGCAATTGAGTGCGCAGACCCCTGCACCTGAGTGCGCAAGGCAGGTCGAGTCTGTAATTGCCCGAAAATATTAATAAAGAGAAGTATTCTACAATTTTTGCGTCTTTATTTCTTTTTTATGCAACTGGTTATGTTTGGGTATGAATTTCGCTTATAATGCTTATATGATGTGCAAATATATGTAATTGTGTTGGTTAAGTGAACAAAAGTAAGAACATCTGTTTACACTAAGCTAACTAAGATCTATAATAAGACAAGTAATATACTTAGCGTAGTTTGGGAAATATCACGATTCGCTGCCCTAACAATGCGAAAGTATATCAGCCCTAGGTTAGGGCTACACAAAATACGATTGCATCCTTTCACGAAGGTATTGAAGGGTGGAATAGAGGGCTAAGAAACCTGTGTGCAGGCATGTATAACTGAGATAAATTGACATCAAAAGCATCTCAAGGATGCGGAAACTTGGTTCCAGCAGTCCCCCATACTACTTCGGGTGAGACTTCAGTTCGCGCTTCGTGGGATGATGCCGAAAGGGCCAATAGTGTAGGGATTTGTTTAGCTAACTAGCGTTGAACCTGGGTCAGGCCCCCACAAGCCAACAAATGGTTCTGTTGCCAGGACCAGAATCTTCATAGAGATGTGTGATGTCGTATCACTGGAATCCAACTAAGAAAGAAATCAAAGGTTGGTTGGAAAGAAGGATTCATGAGTTTGCGACACAAGAAAACAGAAACCCGCGACTATCAAAAAATAATGGTTGGACCGATACCTGTATATGGAGATCCATGGATATTTTTCGCCTCCTTTTCTACTGAGCTATACGAGTGAATTGCAAAGCTAGCAAATAGCCAAGGAAGGTGGAAACTTGACGGTCCCATTGTGTGGACGCCAGAGCTAGTGTGAAGGTTGGAAGCATGAGGGTGTAATATTGTGTGCGCTACTGATCATTGGCTCGATCACATCATAGGAGGATTTATTACTGAATTTGCGGTTGATACCTTAGTCAACTATAGTGAGGCAAAGCGATGATTTTTCAAGGGACCGCGAGGTAAGTGCATAAAATATTTGAATACTTGGATTAAAATGTTGTTGTGAGAAAAATGGGTTATGCAGCTATCTTGATGTTTGGGACTATGTGAAGAGGAAAAAGTTACAGAAATGAAGGAAATAAGGGTCCGGAGTATAGCCCCTTGATTTCACCTCCGTGAGGGGACGAAGAAGGGATAACGAAGATCTCTCCGCGAAGTGCTATTTAGTTGATAAGACAAGGGTTTCCATGAATACCACCTCTTCCCACACCACCTCTAAATTCACCGCCATCACTTCCAACTTCACCCGTACCACCGACACCACCACCGGGATTCAGTATGGCAAACACAGTGAAGTTGCCTTTGTTCAAATGTTTGGGAAATGAGGATCCAGACCATTTCTGGTTCGTTGTAAGGGCTGTATGGGAAGCTCAAGGTGGTACAGATGATCACATAAAGAAAGAGACAATGGTTTGTGCTCTGTAAGAACGCGTGCTAACCTGGTATATTAAGTACTCCAGCGATAAGTCGAATGCTAGAATAACGAACATGCAAGCAACACCGAATAGAAAGTTTAGCAAGCCTAAATCTGAAGTGCATTTGATTGTGGGATTCAAAGAGATCACGATGCTACCAGGAGAGATGCCTTGGGAACTAGATCAGAGGTTGAAATGTACAATCTATGAATCCAACATGAATTTGACAGATGGACAACATCGCGAGTGCTTTATGGCTTCGCTACTACCACACTTAAGGAGTACGCTATCGCAACGGAAGATAACAACTCAGGCAGAGGCCTTGGAGATTTCCATGGGACTACATGAGACTTTGATGAAAGATCCTAATATAGGAGTTCAACAAATCCATGCGCAGTTGAAGAATCTGTGCCTTGAGATGCAAATCTTGAAGCAGGATAGGACAACTTGGCCAGACGTACGCGAAGAGGTATGGTGCATGAAATGCAAGAGCCAGGGTCATGACAAAGACCACTGCCCAGTCTTTACAAATTACCTTACAGGAGGAGGACTGATGCCTTTAAGGTTGGAAGCCCAAGCAGGACCTAGTGCGACGCCTACTTTGTGGTGCAATATCTGTCAAGCAGCTAGAAAACAGGCCATGGATAATTGCCACTTGTTATAAAAGTATGTGCAAACGCCGCAACAATTGTTCTACAACTTTTGCAGATCAGTAGGACATGATGAGTGTACTTGTAGGAGCTATGAATTGATGATAGATAGAAATCTTGCCTATAGGGTTCAAGCTGAAACACGACCCCTTGAACATAATGCAGGGATGGCGTGGATAGGATTTTAGGGGCGCTGACGAGGCCGAGGCAGAGGAGGACCTGGTAGAGGTCGTGGACAGTTGATTTGCTACAATTGCAGAGGGCTAAGACACTATGCCCGTGATTGCACTAATCCAATGCGTCCGTCGTGCAAGTATTGCACGTTGTTTGATCATGAAACAAAAGATTGTCCTACGCTGATATTTAGGATACGTGACAAAGGAGTGCTACCGCCTCCCCCGACTCAGAACCTGTAGATGATGAGGTTTGAGCCACGCGAGGAAGATCCGAAAGTAAATATAGTGCTCTAAAGTGGAATCATGATAGGAGATGATAAGGGGAAATAACTGGAAGATAGTACAGGGGTTCACAAAGCCCCGGTGAAAGAGGTTGAGTTCAATTTGGGGCGTGCTCATGAAGCATTCATGGAAGCTAAGAAGAGTTTCACTGAGGCCTCTACCTTAGGAAGCAAGCATAAGCCTGAGCTAGAGATGGACCCCTATATGCTCACAACTTTCCTAGAAACTTGTGTGAAATTACTGCGCGACAGTAAGGCTGTGAAAGGGATACAAGAACTCATCAATAGATGCACTGGGACCTCACTAGGTGAACCGCGCATAGTTCGTAAGATAGGAAAGCATAAGACTAGGACAAGGCATGAAATGAGACTCACTGCGCAGATCAGAGAATACAAAATGGATCAAGTCATTCTGGATTTGGGATCAGATGTGAATTTTCAACCGAAACAGACATGGGAACGAATGGGGAGACTTGTGCTGCAATGGTGTCTGATTCAACTGAGGATAACGAATCAACAAAAAATCATACTCATGGGGCGGCTGCAGGGAGTGACTGTGGATATTGAGGGAGAAAGTGCGCTGGCAGAATTTGAAGTAATATAGATTGTTGATGACAACAATCCCTACCCTACACTCTTGGGAACTGACTGGGCTACTGATATGAACAAGGTAATCAATATGAAGAAGCAAAAGATGATCTTTGAGAAGAAATCACTGCACGTAATAATACCCCTGGATCCTGCTGAAGGATCGCGCTATACAGAACCAGTTCGCGATTATGAGAGTGATGGTGATCTGGACTACATCTATAAGATAAAAATGCAAGACCAAGACTGGGTGAATCCCATCGCAGATGGGTGGATTACATGGGAGCGCGAGAGTTCCTGCACTTTGGACTCCTACGAAGAAATAAAACGCTGGTAGAATTGGTTACACGAAGTAACTAGGTTGAATTGCAACATGATGACCCGGTCGCTGCGTTGTGTGTCGTCAGAGGTAAGAAATCTACCTACTTATGATGGAATAAATGAGGTAGATACCTTTTTGGATGCATTTGAAAGGGATGTGCTAGAAAAGCAACGCTTCCAGGCATTGGACTGGGCACTGCGCGCTACGCCCGCAAGATGGCAGGGTATGCATAAGGGAAGTTTTGATGATTGGCACGAATGTAGGAGAATGATGATAGCACAATTTGGGAAATCTAAGATGTGTCTGACAGAAAAGTACGATGGGCAGAATGATTTGTGCACGCATTTGGCGAAATGGATGCAAGCTTATGTAGAAAAGACCTAACCTAAGCAGGTGCACCTATACTCCGCGCTAAAGTACTTGGTCAATAAGCCTGTGTTGGGGGGTGCATCTGCAGATGGCTCTTATTGTTCCAAGAGTACGATTTTGAAGTTGTTGTGAATCCTGAACGATTGAATGCAGGACTTGACCACCTGTCGCGCATTGAGACAGGGGAGGAACCCACTAATTTGGAGGAAGGATTACCAGATGTGCAACTCTTTGTTGTGCACATCGCAGATGGACATTTTGAGGATAAAATACACTTCCTAACAACAGGAAATGCACTAGAAGGATACTTTGTTCAGCAAAAGAAGGAATTAGTGGTGTGCACGGCAGATTTGTTTGTCATTGCTAGGCATCTATACAAGATGGGGAATGATGAGATGTTGTGAAGATATGTACATATGTTTGAATGAAGCAGCATCCTCGTGGACGCACATGGGGGTGCTGCGAGAGGAAATTATGCAGGGTGAGAAACCACACAGAAGATTCTATGCGCAGGGTTGTGGTGGCCAACCCTTCATCATGATTCAAAAGCATATTGCATAGCGTGTGACGTATGTCAAAGAGTAGGTAGGCCATCATGAGGGATGAAATGCCTTTGAATTGAAAAATGACATTGCAAACTTTCGAAAAGTGGTTAATATATTTTGTAGGACCTATTCAGCCTCAAGGGAATATAGGCGTGAGGTACATTATCACTTCGACAAAGTATTTGACTCATTGGGAAGAAGTGAAACCAGTAAAGGATTGCATGGGTGCGACGGCTATTAAGCTTCTATTTTAACAGGTACTGATGCGATTTTCATGTCCAAAGAAATTGATGAGCGATCGAGGTACACACTTCCTGAATGAGATGATCAGTGCACTAACAGAGGAATTTTAGGTGTATCACCAAAAGAGCACACCTTATCACCCACAGGTTAATGGGGTAGTGGAGGCATTCAACAAAGTGCTTGAAACCGCGTTGACCAAGGTATGCAATTATCAACGAAGTGATTGGGACCTACGCATACATGCAGTATTGTGGGCTTATCGGACGACATGCAAGAAGTTAACAAGACAAACACCCTTTAGGCTAGTCTATGGAGTGGAAGCTGTAATGCCTATGGGATAAATCGTGCCTAGTCTGTGCATAGTAACACTCACAAGTATGACGGATCACGGAGCCCTGGAAGAGAGGCTCGTGCAGTTGGAAGAGCTGGAAGAACACAGATTTTTGGTTGGATTTCACTAGCAGGTCCAAAAAAAGTGTGAAAAAGCATGGCATGACCGAGATATTAAGTTGCACACCTTTAAGGTGAATGACTTGGTGCTGTTGTATGACAATAATTTTGATAAATTTCTAGGGAAATTCAGAATGCATTGGCTGGGGCCCTATGTTATTAAGGAAATTACTGATGGTGGCGCAGTTGAGTTGGTTAAACTAAATGGAAATCCCTTCCCAGGAAAGGTGAATCGCAATTGATTGAAGCCATACACAGGTGGCCCAACCATCTGAATAGCCGACAGAAGCACAATATTAGCACTCTAGGCAGCTGAAAGGAGGCGCAGGACTATAAACTACACTGCTCGGGTTGTTTTGAAGCCCCGAAAATCGAGTCGACAACAAGGGGGATACCCACCCGGTCCGGACCTTGGTTGGCAGCTCCTTATCCATTTGGTATAGCGGGTCCGGCTGGGGATAACGGGACCAGTTTCCCGATCTTGGGTGTGTGTGTCTGTAGAGTTGAACTATGCTGATCTAAGAGTATTTTTAAAGCTAATCTAATTCAGATTCTTTAACTTTACTCTATGATATTGTAATCTAGTGAGAAACAACACATCAAATCTATCCTAACCCAGGATTGTATATCTTCCATTATACGATCTAAAAAGATTTCGAACAATAACTGGTAATAAAGATCATTCAACTATTATAAGAATAGAAATCATTAAAGATAAACCACTTTGCATAAGAAGTTAGGCAAAACAGTTGTGAACAACATATCGCATAATAAGCCATTCATATGTCAAACATAAATAATATGACTCCACCGTACAAAAGTGCCAAATGATAACCCATACATTCATGCAGTAACATATAAACAACTGGAACTGTAAATCACTTAAAGAATATGAGCAGGAATTGCCAAGAGATAAAAGTACCATCTATGACTAGTTCTACCCATAAGCTTCAAGCAAAAACGATCTATCTCTACTTTTTCTAAAATCTACCAAGAGTACAAAAGTGCAACATCAGTAGTAGATATCAAAATGCAAGTAAAATAAATCTCGATCCATCCATTCATCAAAACCTCCTCTGAGGGTGCAGAAGTGCATGTTCTGAGGATAAGTTTTTGATAAATCTTTGGACCCTTCTCTAAATGCATGAGAAGGGTTAAAATACTACTTCCTAATTCTAATAATAGTGTTTTTACAAAATTTTTAGGATACGGTTCTCAAATGACCGTCATTTTTCTAATCTAAATAAAAAGAAACAACAAACTACTAAAAATAAGCTACTTCTGAATTTGGTCCTTAAAACTGCAAGTGTTCATCATGGATTTGAGAAGAGTCGGTTGGCCGACTTCTGCACTGAGCTGGGCTGCGAAAATGGAATCTATGAGAGCTGGCAATACTTTCTCGACTGAGTTTATGATGCATTTCACAGTCATCCATTGACTGTATGGCTTGACTAAGTATGCCTAGTAACACTCCCAATTCAACCTGTTCAATGCCTGGATCGCCTTTCCCTTTTCTTGCACCTTCTGTTTCCATTCTGCCTCCATTCGTGACTTGTTTGGTAGGTATCCCGGGGTGGTTTCTGTGATTAAGTTGGCTCTGTGTAAATTTTCATTTACACAGTCTATAAGAACGCTTGCCTGTGTCGACGCTGCCTCCGCCTCCTGTTTTGCCTGCCTGATTTGATCGTCCCATTTGTTAAAGAGCAATTCTTTATGGCTTTCGTTTATTCTGGGTGCATTTTCTCTTTTCCCTTCCTCTCCATCCTGCCAAGCTAGATACTCTGTCACTCGTCTGTCAACCTGGTCGTAGTCACTTCACAAGTCTGTCACTTGATTGGTGAGTTTGTCGCTCAGCTCGCAATAGTGACTCCACTGCGATATTTTACGTCCCAACTCTTCCTGTTGCTGCAGAAGTTGATCATTTAAGCTAGTAGACTCTGAAACGAATTCAGAAATCTTGGGCTCTTCCTTGTGTATTTCTTGTAAAGCTTGCAACTGCTTTCCTTTTTCGTCTAGGCTTTTTTGATAGCTTATCTGCATTTGCTGAAAGTCTTCTTGTAGTTTTTCGAGTTGTTTGGACGCTTCATTATTGGCATTGGCTTGTTGTAGCTATTGTTGTAGTAGCTGTATTTGGTTTTCTTGCTCCCTCAACAGTTGCTGAACTTCCGACGCCTTGTTGATAGTCGCAGAAGCGTATGCTCCTGCGATCTGAGACAACTTCGTGAGATTTTCTGTCAGGTTGTTGTTAGGGTCTTTCCATACGACGTATAAATGTTCAGTGTCCTGTGACAGTGTATTCTCCAGCTTTCTCTTCTTTCTTTGTCTCCTCATCACTTCTTTATGTTGGGGAATATAGAATACATCTAGTGGGGGAATTTCCTCTACACTAAGTAGAAGCTCAGAAGGCGGAGCGATATGACTCTGCTCCGTTTCTAAGACACTACCGACCATGGTTGAAACCATTTCCTGTGTTACCTGTGCATCGCTCACAGGTGTTCTTGGGATTTTCCCTTCAAGGTTGATTAGCTCGTTGAAGTTTTCCCATTCTTTATCGAGCTCTGTCGTGACGACTGGCGATTTAATGACGGGAGGAGGGACATCTCTTGGTGGGGAGGCGATAACTTGCAGTTGCGACATTGCACTTGACTGAGCTGTATCTTTGGCTGTTTCTTCGCCTTTTCCTTGGTCGCTTGTAGACTTTTTAGAATGTTCAGATGTTCCTTGGGCAGTGTCAGATTTGGATTTGGAAGTACTGGAGTTTCCGCTGAGGCTGACACTGGGAGTAGGCTCTTTGGCGAGCAGTCGCAACTTTTCTAGGGGAACACTGGCTAGCCTTCTTTCTCTGAATAACAAAACTCTTTGGAGGTCATCTGGGGATAACCTCGACCGAGCTTCTCGCAAAACTTCCTGGAATGAACTTTTACTTTGAAACAAATCATCAAATAAATCTTTCTTTCCGGCGAACACTTTTATTCTGACACTTATAGTGAAATCATGGGCGACATTATTTAGGTCATAAGTTCGAGCGGGAAATTTAAATAATTGTAGAGACGTCACATTCTCTACTTCGGCAAAAGCGTGTCCTACATCGAACAATGAGAAGGCCCCACAAGGTAAAGGAAACTAAGGCCATATGGCCTTCTTCTTGTCTTTTAGTTCTTTGGTTAGGCCGCCTTCTGAGCAAGTCTGATAGGCACTTTCCCTAGCCAAAAGCTTGTCGGGGACATACAGAGGTAGGACATGTGGAGGTACAGTGCTCCCAAATACTCTAATATAAGTGAACCATTCTTCCCCGAACCATCTTGCGACGGGGATGATGTCTGTTTGCGCTTCAGGTGAGCATCTCGGGGGTTCTTCACCATACATCATCCTATATAGGGGTAAGATGAGCTCGTGGCAAATCTGATACAAGTGAGGGGAAAACTGTGAATCCCATAATACTTTGTGATAAACATGAATAGGTGATGGGTCCTGGGTAGTCCATTTCCAACCCATAGTTGGGAATTTAGATACATAGGAAATAGAATCCATAATGTAAGCAGACAAATAAAAACGAGGATAGACCCTTTGTGACAAGGATCTCTTAGACCGGTAATTCATAACAACAGTGTATAAATTATCAGAAAATATTTTGGCCCAATCCACGAGATCAGCGTTTGTGGCAGCGTCTATGAGTGGTAGCCATTCAGACGAAAATTTATTTATGTCTGGCATCCCAAACAACCTGCAAAGCATGGCCGCAGCAAAACAATACGGAGAGGTGAGGGAACTAGTGTTGTACATACCATTTTTGTCCCTTTTTAGTGGCTCCTCTCTTCTGGTCCATTCTTTAGTGGTTTCTGCCAGGTTTGGATTCTCTGCTGCAAATTTCTTGACAAATTGCGTGTTGTAGGTCGTATGAGGCTTAGGAAGATGATACATAAGATTTAATTCTTGCGCGGTGAATGATCCTATGAGCCCATGCCCTTGAGCTTTGAATTTTATGCCTTGTAACTCTGCATTGTCAAGTATCCATCTGATCATATCTGTATACAGCAAAATCTTGGGTCTAGCTGCTATTCGGTGAAGAAATGAACATGCCAGCTCTTCTAAGGATGCCTCGGAAGAGTTTTGTGATCCCGCGACGCTATCAACCTTCATTACTCTAGGATTTTCTGCCTCCAGCAGCCTATACATGCCTTCCCAGGTCGAAATTCCTGCGTCCCTATTGCATGCAGTGTCTGTGTACAAGGGCGCCATCTCCTTTGTCTTTTCCTTCGTCTCGAAGCCTTGGGCTTTATGTTTCTTTCCCATTTGCTCCTGCGTTCGGCTTTTGAATCTTCTTATTTCTTAGTTCCTGCAGATTACAAACGAAGTGGAAATTACTGATTGAGAAAGGTGATGGGAGAGTTTTAAATGCAACAGATATACCAAATATGCCACCTTACATGAAATAATTCTTTAGAAAAGCACGCATCTTTATTTCATTAAATAACTGACAACTAATCCACTTACTATCATTAAAAGCGCATGATTTGGGGTTAGATTATGGTAAGTGGCTTTTCTTTGAATGGCGTGCCCAAAGGATTCGTGATTAAATGATTCATGATTTGCTTACTTTACATTGAAGATCGTGCCATCGCAAGGCGCGCTAATCGCAAATAGCCAGATCGCAGACTGCGCCATCGCAGCGATTGCACTATCGCATGCCGCAACATCGCGGGACGCAGGAGTTTGATGTTTGTTAAGTATTGCCATTTTATTTCTGCGATGTGCGATCTTGCGATCGGTGTTATCGCAGATCGACGGATTTTGAGGTTTTTCCTTATGAACATTACTTACTGCGATGCAACGTTAGGCTTGACGTGGGGGGGGCCTTGCGCATTAATGCAATTTTTTAAAGACCTTTACCTTTTCGTAGACTTATGTTAAAAAACATTCGAAAGACCGTTCTAAGCCTACGATGGTAGCTTTATTTTGAAGAAGGAAAATTTGATTTTTTCTCAAAATTAAACTAGGGGTCCCCATTCATTTAGGATTTTGGACAAACACTTAAATGAAAAGGGGGGGTTGTTTCTGGCCACAACAATTGGCGATTCACTTGGGAGAACCAGTTATCTCTGACCTTCTTTTGACGTTTTCCAAACTTCTACAAGTAAAAAAAAAAAAATTCTCAAAAAACCTAAACTTTATTATATAAAGAAAAAAATATTATACTTCAAACCATCAATGATATTTCGTTTCAACTCCTTTCTATTTACTTGTATTCTTAGCTTTTTCTTGCGTTTACACCAGTCCTTACTTGGTCTTAAATAAAAATTAAAATAAAGTCATCCCTGTATAGCAGTCCTTTTCAAATATGATTCTTTGTCGCAGGTAGAGCCTCTGTTGCCAGCAGGCGTCCATAGCCTCGACAGGGTTACCTATTAACCAGTAATGATCCTTTATCCTGCCTAAGTGTTTACAACTATTCAGAAAAAAACCCATTTTGACACTTTTTCTTTTTTATTATCTAAAGAACAATGCCTTGGTTTGGTGGCCAAATTACGACACAGTGACTCACTAGATTTATACTTTTGTTGAACAAGCTGGCTCGTGATGAGACCCCCTGTCTTTTGATTGCAACAATCTTGAGTCGTTGCCCTGTTTTGGTGGACAATTTTGGCAAAGTCAACAAGTTATAATATCTGTGATGATGATAAGTCGGATCGTGATGAGACCTCTTATTCTTTGAGATATAGTGTTTTCATTGGATTGCTTCCCTGAATGTTGCGATTTTCTTTAGCAGGGAGGAAGTCAATTTTCTTTCCTTAAGAAAGTTCTGGACGAAAATAATAGAGCTTCTTTAGTAATCGCTGTTTCTACAGGGACTCTTCATCTTGTCATTGATGCCTTTCATTGTACTGACGTAAAACAATTGCTTCGCTAAGATTTCTTTCTTCAATTTTTGGAGTTGAAACTAATATCATATCTGGATTAAAGTTCTATTGATAATAAAGATCAAGTTTCAAAGAAAAAATATTTGTCATTCATAGAAGCAGAAGTTCAAAATCTTGATAGAGAAAAAGGTGTCTTTCGTAAACGTCGAATGCTGTTGACCAAAGCAAACTTTATTTATGGAGAAAAATACTTAACGAAATGAGAAGCAGACATTCCCTAGGGTTGTGTAGACAATAGGGATAACCTTGTTTTCTTATTTTGACTATCAACTATTCAAAAATAAACCTAACTACCTAACTAAACTACTCCTACTCCTACTCTAATTATATACAAAAATTTGGCTAGGTGAAATGATATTTCCAATGGAGCCACCTTCTGATTTTTATTCCTACACGTATGCAACTTTCCAACGTTAATTTTAAGAACGGAACTTTTCTTGGACTGTTAACGTTGGATGCGGAATAAGAATGCATAACTCTAGTTGGAATTTTGTCCGAAATTTCTTTCTCTCAAAAACTTCTTTCCCACTGGATATCTATTGGATCATAAAAATAAGGATGAATTTATGTTATATCTTGATGATCTTTTAATAGAGGAAGTTCTGTACTTCCTTGACATAGTTTAGCTTTCCACAATGGTAGCTCGTCTTTTGGATGTTCTTTGATAAGGTGTTGGTCATACCAGAATAATCTATCAAAAAACTGAAAATTTAAAACGCAATCCGATTTTGTACAAAATGAGTGCAAGTGGGAACAATAATAAAAAAAGTTTTTGTACAAATAAAGTTACAACACAACTGGGATAAGCTTGTAAAATTCTGCTATTCACAAGAACTGGCCAGGTCATGTGAATCAGAAGATAAATTATGATTGTGAACATGCATGGGGGTTTCTTCATGGTATGAATCATAGATCGGGATATCGTCTTGGTCAGCAAAATCAGGCGAATGATCTTTGACCTCGAAATGAGGATTGAATGATATGTTTTCCGAATTAGAGTATCTCTCATTTTTTGAGCTTTGATGAGTTACTTGAGATAAATCAATAACATCGTCGTTGGCAAAGTAACCATCATAACTAATTTTACCAGTTTCCCTAGATCTTTCCTTTTGGTCATATATTTTCAGATAGGGAGATTCAAGTGTTCCTTACTTGGAAACAATCAAGGGATGTTCTATAGCTATCTCTTTATTTTGAAAATCTAACGATGACTTATTTGAATTATCCTCTGTGTTTTTTGAAATATCTTTAATGTTGAGAGGGGAAAAGTTATCATTATTAAAAACATGAGGGTAAAGAGAGAAGTGTGATTCTGAAGCAACACATTTAAAACTATCATCATGAAAAAATCTTCGTTCATCAGATTCAACATAGACATCGGGTTTTAGATCATACCTTTGTGTACTGATACTTCCTGAAAGAAAAATAGTTTGTCGTTCTAACCTTGGCGTCTGCATTTGTTGATTTGCAACGATATTATCTGACTTTGTATCAAAGTCATCTCCCGGTTCCAAGGCAGGCTTCCCTCCAATGTCCTCGCTTTTGTCTTCTTATATTAGAGTATGGATAACTCCTAGGCTTTGGGGGCTTTCTTCATTATGAGCAATTTGTATATTCAAATTGGAATTCTCATTCATATTAGAAAGAAATGAGACAAAACTCGGACTAATCTCTGCTTGATCAGATATAGGAGGCAGAGAATGTTCAACATAATCTAAAGATTCTTCATCTATGACTTTCAAGATCGTACTTTAGACAGTCAAGATGAAATCGCATATTAAAATCCCTAATAGATTCATCTTTTTTCCGGAGATAATCAATTTCATCGTATACCTGGTCATAGTCATAAAAATCAAATTCAAGAATGAAAATCTTGGTGAATTGGTCCCAGCTGTGATTTGATGCAACTGAGAGGTTTCTACACCATTTTCTAGCTTCCGCCGTGAGTGTAAGAGTAAAAATTCTGCATAAAACGCCTTCATCAATTCTTGGAATATCATAACTTGAAATTCTTTGAATAAATTGAAGAGCATGATTAAAAACAGAAGAGTTATTCTTACCATTGAATTTTACCTGAGACAAGAGTCTTACCACTTCAGGTGGAGTGTTGGAAGAGGTCGGAACATGGATGCAACTCCAAATGGGAAGTTTGTGAGCAACCATCCAGATTCAAATGTTACAATTTGAAAATCATTCCAAAAGACACTATGTTCAGGTCCTCCTTCTAGCGCCAAATATGTTGAAGCCCCGAAAATCGGGTCGACAACAAGGGGGATACCCACCTGGTCCGGACCTTGGTTGGCAGCTCCTTATCCGTTTGGTATAGCGAGTTCGACTGGGGATAACGGGACCAGTTTCCCGATTTTGGGTGTGTGTGTATGTAGAGTTGAACTATGCTGATCTAAGAGTATTTTTAAAGCTAATCTAATTCAGATTCTTTAACTTTACTCTATGCTATTATAATCTAGTGAGAAACAACACATCAAATCTATCCTAACCCGGGATTGTATATCTTCCATTATGCGATCTAAAAAGATTTCGAACAATAACTGGTAATAAAGATCATTCATCTATTATAAGAATAGAAATCATTAAAGATAAACCACTTTGCATAAGAAGTTAGGCAAAACAGTTGTGAACAACATATCGCATAGTAAGCCATTCATATGTTAAACATAAACAATATGACTCCACCATACAAAAGTGCCAAATGATAACCCATACATTCATGCAGTAACATATAAACAAC
>APFE030603403.1:0-14939 GCA_000404065.3 Pinus taeda
CTAAAAATAGACTTGCGCCAAAAATAGCCTGCGGGCCCACTTAGTGAAGGCGACTCTTTTCACTAAGCTCCATCATCTTGTTGCAATCTCAACAGTTATGGTCTATCAAATTTTTGGTCAAACTAGCGCTAGTGGTAGCCACTAATGAGGCAACAATTTAGCATTTAATGATGCATGGATTCCAGCCACCAGAACAGGAAAATTTTTCACCTCATTAATTTTTCTGGTAACCCCAAAAACTGGGACCAAATTGTTATTAAAAAACAAAAAAACATATTAAGAAAGGGGCGGTAGGCTTCCACCCTCGCACCCCTTGCCACCCCCGCCACCCCTGCCAAAAGGTTTGTTATACATATATTATAATGTGGTGGACGGACCACCTGTTGATGTGCCTACACAACCCAATAGTTATCAAAAAATTGGGTCAGTGGGGTTTGAACCCACCCGATCGTGTAGGTCAGCACACCCAATGGGCAGCCCCTCAAAAAAACAAAACATGTTTCCAAATTCAAAAAAATCACGCCTAATCAAGACATGCCAACCGTTGAACTAAAATGTGTGCCATTGAAACAAACGACATGCCCAGTGGGGAGGCCACGAGATTGGAACCAGAGCCTACCCCACACTATTTTTGACATCTGCCAAAAGTCCAACGAGCTTCTCCTTGCAAACTTCACCATATTTGTTGATATAAACTCAAATTTTCCATTCGAATGATGAGAATGAGCAAAGGTCAAGAAAAAGGGCTAAGAGGATGGAACCTTGCCACAGTGGCTGAGGTGGAACCCTATCTAGCACATTTTTCGAGACACAATCTTACATGAATATTCTTTGATGTTAGAGGAATCTTTATTTTCCCTTGGAGGTTGATTTTTTACAGAGGTAGAATGATGCTAACTTTATAGTATTTTTTCTTATAATTTCGCAAGGATTGCAATTGTGTACTCAAAATTTTCATCCAACCAACAAATTTTTTGCCCATCTCTGGGAAGGAATCTTTGGGGGAATCTTCATGATTCCCAAGGGTCTAGATTTTGACAGTGTCAAAAAGGGGTCATGTTTATAGTCATTTGGCACGATTTCGTGCCATGAATTCAACATTGATGTCCATTTTTGCAGTTGAGCTTTTCATTTTCAGACCATTCTAGAAAATGGAGGTATAAGGGACATTTATGTAATTGATTGTAATTTAATTTTGTTGCCATTTAATGAAAGAGGCCTCCCAACATTGAGAAGGGTTCAAAGACGTAGCCCACATTGGGTGAACTCCTTCATTAGATTGTCTTGTGCCTTTGATCTCATGGTTGCTTTTGATTTTCACTTCTTTCATGTGTTTATGTTACTTGGTAACATTCTATTTTAAATTCAATTTTGTATGCATCCATGAAGTAAAGGGATTTGGATCAATTTGGCACATAAATGATGTTTTTAGACCTAATTAGGCCATCCTCAGTGAGGTGATATTCTTCGTCCTTGCCACTTTGCAACAATTTTTCTTTTACTTGCTGATATTTTTCATCTTGCGTCCTAACACTTTTGACTCTTTCTATCAGGTCTGTTGGATAAGAACTTATAGCTTCCAATTCATTTACTTGAATTCTTATTCTCAAAGCATCAACAACCTTGTTTTCTTTACCTTTTATGTACTTGATTTCATATTCAAATTTTGTTGAGCGTGGCCAACGATCTTGCTTGCCTAGCATTCAATGGGTTTCCTAAACAAATACTTGATCTCACTATGGTCTACCATGAGTGTAAATTTACTACCAAGGAGGTAATTCCTCCACATTTTTAAGGCATGAATGATGGCAACAAACTCTAAATCACAGGTTACATAATTCACCTCATGCTCATTTAATTTTTTGGACTCATAACATACTACTTTCTTATAGAAATATGGTGATAGAATTGCAACTGCTCAAGAAATTTCAATCTAAATCAAGAGATAGAGAAATTAATTCACAATTTAGAACAACATTCACAAACATGAAATAAGAAAAAACACACATGCACAATATTTTCTAGGAGAATCCAACTGGGAAAAACCCCTCAAGCCTCTTTGCACTAATTAGATGAATAAAGAATGTATTACAATTGCTTGTTACACTGCTTTGGAATCTCCATCACTACTAGGGAAATTGAATTACTTACATGTACTAGATATATTGAGCTGATTGATAAATTAATTGGATGATGTTGGAGATGACTCTGCTTCCCACCATCTGAGAAGAGTACCTGTAAAACACTGAATGATAGTTCTACAAGCATCTACTTCTGATTTTCCTCTTAAACACATGAGTTTGTATTCTGTATACATTATGTCAATCATCTGTCTGATTTGGCCAACACTCATGTTATCTATATTCCACTCTCTGTGGGAATCAGGGAAAAAGGTGTGAGCTTCAGGCATCTTCCCTTTTCCTTCTATGTCTGGTGCAGAGTATCTGTTATATCTGTGTTCCAATGGCTGTCTGTGCTCAAGAGGCTCATAAATAGGGAGGATTTGGGCCTCTGGTTCTTCAAATAAGGAAGCTATATTGATCTTTTCAGATTCTTCTTCCTTGGCTTCTTTGGGAAATAATTGGGGGAATTTTTCCACATTCCTTATTGAATGTTCAATTTTGATATTTCTTTTGACCAAAAATGAACTGGGGACTGGTTTTTCCACTTTCCCAATTTGCATTTTATCAAATTTCTCATTTAAGCCAGTGAGAATTGTCTTAGTTATGCCAATGTGACCAACTAGACTTTCTCCCAATTCTTCAATTTTTGTTAATGACTCTTTGGTGTATGAGCGAGTCATGCTAGAATCAAACTGAATACTGTTTAAACAAGAATTTACACTATTAAAAGAAGACTGTACAACATCAATCTGTTTCTTCACTTCATCTGATTTTGCAATATTCATTTCCAGATTTGTTGACTACCTCAAAATGCAAGATGTTTTTCAATTACCTTATGAGTCACATACCTGGGGAGAAATTTACTCTATTGTTACAAAGACTCTAGTCAGCCTTTGTACCAGTTCAAGAGTTAATAAATCCTTAGAAAAACTGTCTAAACTACCAGATAAAAAATCTATCTGTAGCAAATATGGATTGACAGTTGATGATCCATTAGTTAAGAGAAGAAAGTCTAAGAAAAGGGCAAAGAAAGAATTTAAGGAGACTTTCTACAAGAACAGAAGGAATTACCCAAAGAATAAAAGAAAATATCCCACAAGGGATAAAGTTCCAAAAAGGAAAGGTTATTATCGGTATATTCCTAAGACCCACTATTATAATCCTTCTGATATTCATTTGCACTCCTCCAAACAGGAGAAATGGAACAAAATAACTTGTTGGGTATGTGGACAGACAGGACACACTGCTTCAAGATGTCCTCAGGGTGAAGAATCTAAGAGAGAAAGAGGCAAAAAGACAGCCGTCCATGCCCAGAAGGCTAAACAGGTAAAAAGGGAACATTCCAGCCAGGTTTCCTGCCTCAGGTGTAAGTCAAAGTATCACTCTACAGAAAATTGTCCTAACCTTCATATTGCAGCCCAACAGTACCAACTTGAAGATTCATCTCTGGACTCTTTCAGTAGTACAGATGAAGAGTTTCAAGTAAATTTGGGACATTGTAGTAATTCAGATACATCAGAATGTTCTTGTTCAGATTCTGATGAGTGTGCATGCCATATTTTTTATGATAATGATTCTGAATTCTCTGACAACAGCTCCAGTGAAGAAGAAAAGAGGTCAAAGCCTCCAAAAGAAAAAGTCCTTATGGCATCCATAGAAGAAGAAGCTGAGATGAAAATCTTAGCCCAGATCAGAAATATGGAGGAAGGATGAATGAAGGATCGCCTGATAGAAGCTTTCACAGATCAGCTCAAATCCAAAGCTTCGAGAGATTCAGGTAAGAAGCCATTATTTGTTGATGCTTCTTATGAAAGAAATACTAAATCCTTCCAAAGGCATCATCAAAAGCCAGGGAAAATAAGGTCCCTGACATTGGGCGAAGTAAGTGGAGAAATCCACCAGCTCAAATCTGAAATCTCTGCTATTAAGGCACAGATATCAGAATTACAGAAAGGAAAGAAGGTCAAAGAAGAAGAAGAAGAAGAATCCTGGAATACAGGATCCCGTCACAGAGAAGTAGAAATTGTTGTCCCACTGTACAATTGACCTTCCACTAGTTCTATCAACAAATAAAACTAGTTTAACTGAAAGCAACTAGAAATAACTGACCTTGATTGTTACAAATTAGCAATCACACATGCTTAACTGAACTCCAAGCCCTCTAACTTGAAGTTAACGAGCTAACTGAATAAGAAGAGCCATGTCACCTCAATTAACTGTCTCCAAGTTGTCTGTTGATGTGGAAATTCGAATTTTCTCATTTTGACCAAGCAAAGTAAAATTGAGACTTTATAGCTACATTTCTCAACATTCCCTCTTAGCAAGAAAGGGATTATCAACCACCCTTATCCTACACCTATGGAATTCAAACTTCCTTCTTGACAAAGCATTTGTCAAGATGTCAAAATCTTGTTCGTCTTTTGGAATGTATTGTAGCACCATTATCCACCTCTATACACAGTAAATGATGATACCAAATATTTATATGTTTGGATCAATCGTGAAATATGAGATTCTTAGAGAGATTAATGAAACTATGATTATCACAATAGATCAAAGTTGGATCCATTATCTAACCAAATAGTCTGTTGTAACTACTACAACAACCCTCCCAAATGTGTCCCATGCTTAGATTTTGGAGCCTCCCTTTTGTGCATAGGAGTTCATCATTCACTGTCTTCAAGTATTCATGCTATCTTAAAGACTTATCTTTCATGCAGTGTTTGTGATGTCTTACTTTGATCCCAATCAAAACCTTTTCAAACACAAGCCATATCTTGCCTTAACTTTGCAGCTTTGACAATCTTCCCTTCAAAAATTGCAAAATATTGGAAGGCAGACCATCCTTGAGGATCTGAATTGTGCAATCCAGAGAGGCAAGTCATCCTTGACCTCAGAAACCCAACCTTGAGCTTAGAAATTGTGCAAAGCTCTCCTTCCCCTCAGAAACTATTCAATTCACTAATGCAAGGAATTGCCCAACTTCTTGAGCTTGAGAATTGTGCAATCTCATTTGCTAGTGTGAAAAAGCAGTTTCCCAAAAAATCAGAGTTGGAATCCCTAAAAAATAGGAGTTGCCCAATTGATGTCTGGTTCAGTCCATTAAGTGCTAATTATGAATTTTAGACAAGTGGTGCTTTTCCCTTGATTTTAGGCACTTGCATCTGAAACCCTAACCAACTTTGATCTATATAATAGACATCCCTTGAGATCATTTTCATACTCGATCTTGGAGCCCTAGCTTTCCCAAGGAGATCAATGAACCTTTGGTTGAGTTTGCGGCTCTTTTTCAAGTGAGTTTTGATTTTGTCACTTTTTCTGTCACTTTTTGTTAGTTCGCTTCGGTTAGTGTTGTTTCACTTATTTCTCTTCATAATTGATAGTGTTTTATCTTATATTAGTTTGTAAAAGTGTTGGTTCGATCTGTCATTTTCTTTTTACAAGTGTCACATCAACCTCTTTTTTTTACCCATTAGTGGTTGTCATTTTGGCGACTCCCAATGCATATTGCTTTTCTCTTTTTCATGTTTATCTTCTTGTTAAAATTGGAAACTAGGGCCAAACTCCATGTGGGTCATCTTATTCATGGCTGATAATAATTTTTATTAGATTCCTCTCATCAAGAGGTGTAGGATTGATCTAAATATCATCCTATTCCGATAAGTATTTATATGGAGATATGAATTTATTTTGATTATGGAATAATTATCAAGCTGACCAGCAACCCATGTAGGCTCAGAAGCCCAACAGTCACATCTATTCAATCATCAACAGTTGTGTATAAATAAAAGAGGTCTTTTGCTCATTTGGACACACACTAATCGTCACATCTCTCTCTTTCTCTGGTGCGCAGTGAAATCTTGCACTAGTGCGCAATGATATCTTGGACTGGTGCACGATGAAGTCTCAGACTGGTGCACGGTGAACGACTCGTCAGTGGAGACTTGGCAAGTTCGATATAGGGTTTGCTGCCCTTGTTTAGGGCTAATTTGGGGTTTGCTGCTGCTGATATAAATGAGATCCTTATACTATTTCTCTCTGCTGAATTATTGAAGATAAAAGAAGATTTGATCAAAGGGTTTCCCCATATTGGGGTTTGTCCCTAGCTAGCCACCACATATTGTGTCTCTTGTCTTGGCTTGTTTTATGTCGATCATTTAATGTTCTATCTACACTTTACTTTATGTACATATGATTGCTAAGCTATGGATAATAATAATAAATATAAGTAAAGTGCTATAAGCATAGAACATACCATATCTTAACATGGTTTTAGAGTTGAGGTGAAGACAAAGCCTGAGAAAGAGCAAGAGAAATCACTGAGGAGAAGATTGGTAAAGGCTATCCTAAAAGAACTATCGGGTCCTCAACACTCTTCCCTGTCGAAACAAGCTCCGTGAATATTTGACTATCACGGATGGAAGATATCTCTCGATCTAACCTTAGAAGATCAAGGAGTGTTGGACCATGTGAGAGGCAATATTGTTGAGCCTTCGTCAAATGCACCCGCTGCTGCCAGGAACAAATGGAAAATAGGAGAAGTTAAAACAAAGAAGACCATCCAGGACTCTATTGACAAGTGCTTGGTGGCCTACATCTCCGACCTCAACACCTCCAAGGAAAGCTACGATAGACTCGTGAGTTTATTTAAATTTGACAATGCAATTCAAGTTTTGTTTCTTAGAAATAAGCTGAAGGAAATTAAGAAGGGAAAAGATGAGAGTATGCAAGCATACTTCTTAAGAATCGCCAAGATCAGGAATGATCACCTATCTATTGGGGAGACTATTATTGATAGGGAAATGGCACTCACAACTCTTGGAGGATTACCATATGAATGGTACATGTTCAGAACTACTCTTCTGAACAATAATGTAATTCCTGGTTTCGAGGAATTAATGGCTAGATGCATTCAAGAAGAAACAAGGGTAGAGGCAAGAAATGCCCATGCCTAAAGGTCCTCCTACTGCCTTTTCTTCTCATGCTAAGAAAAGTAATAATTTCGAGACTAAATCAAAAAGAAAGGCTGGACCTAAGGGTGGAAGAAAAGGACGATGTTACATTTGCGATAAAGCAGGTCACTATGCAAGGGAATGCCTTGATAGAAGGGACTCACACCAGGACGATGATAAAAATCCCTCTCATGGCTATCAAAGGAATGGGAATTCTAATAGCAGAAGTAAAAGGAGTGCTGGAAGTCAAGGAAGAGGACAATCATTCAAGAAGGCTAGAAATTCCAGGTATGAATCTAACGCTGTTGATAATAAGAAGGATGAATATTATCTACCAGCTGCTCTATCTACCTCTACTCCTTTGGACTCAATGGGAATTTTGCTCATTGATAGTGGTGCCTCAAGGAACTTCACTGGTTACAAAGAAGTTCTCCATAATATGATAGAGAAAGAAAATAACCTGGAAATTGTCCTTCGAGATAATATGAAATATCCCGTGAAAGGTGTAGGCAATGTCTCTCTTAAATTGAATCAAGGTAATACGATCCACTTACAAGATGTATTATATGTACCTGACCTAAAAAAGAACCTGGTATCCATCTTGGTAATGGAAGATAGGCTACAAGGTGGCTTTCATTAATTAGAAGAGGCTAGCATCAAAAGGGAGACTACTACACCATATACTCCTGAACGGAATGGTGTGGTAGAAAGGAAGAACCGTACAATTGTGGAAGTTGTCCGTGCCATGCTCCATGATCAAAGACTTTCGAAGTTTCTATGGGCGGAAGCTACAAACACTGTCGTATATGTACAAAACTGATGCCCTCATCAAGCATTGGGTTCCAAGACTCCTGAAGAAATGTTCACCAGTAAGAAACCTGACATATCTCATTTTAGAATTTTTGGAAGCCTTGTATATTTTCATGTACCGAAAGAGAAAATGAATAAATTGGGTGCATCTGGAAAGAAAGGAATCTTCGTGGGCTATAGTGAAATACTAAGGGCTATAGAATATATGTAGCTGGTTAGAGGGAAGTCATGAATAGTCATGATGTCACCTTTAATGAAGATATGGCCCTCAACAAGTTGGACAATCTTCTGACTTTGAGGAGCTCTCAAGAAGTCGACACCAGGGAACTGAAAGAAAAGGATGATGAAACAATGCCTGATGTGGAAGAACCCATGGATCCTATTGATCCACCTAAGCCTTCCTCTTCTAGGAAGAGGACCTCTTGGCTTAGGGGGCTACTCGATGATGCTGAAGGACACACTGTACCCCGAGGAACCTTCCATGAAATTAAGAAACCCAACAGGTAACAGGGATACCTTACCATCATGAGCACGATCATACAAAATGAGCCTTCATCATTCTCAGATGCCATCAAGCATCAAGTATGGAAGGATGCTATGATCGATGAATATGAGTCTTTTATGAAGAATGATATCTGGGAAGTAGTTCCCAAACCCTAGGACAAGACAGTTGTCACTTCTAAATGGCTTTAGAAGATAAAGCATGCAACAGATGGAAGTACGGAAATATATAAGGCTTTTTTTGTCATTCATGGCTTTTCCCAGAAGGAAGGTATAGACTATGATGAGATATTGCACCTATTACCAGATATACCACCATCCTCTTGATCATAGCCCTTGTAACTTCACAAGGATGGAATCTACATTAGATGGATGTCAAGACCACATTCTTGCATGGTTCGATCAAAGAAGAGGTCTACGTGGAGCAACCCGAAGGATTTGAGATTTATGATCGAAAATCTCATGTGTGTAGGTTGAAGAAGGCCCTCTTTGGGTTGAAGCAAGCACCTCGAGCATGGTATGAGAGGATCCTTAGCTACTTGATGAAGTTGGGATTCACTAGGAGTGAAGTCGATCCTAACCTTTACTTTAAGGTTGAAGATGCCAAACCTTTCATACTAGTGATGTATGTGGATGACCTCTTTCTAACAGGTGCAGAGCCTTTCATTCACAAATGTAAGAGGAAGTTGGATTTTGAATTTGAAATGAAGGACCTAGGATTGATGCACTATTTCCTAGAAATTGAAGTATGGTAGAAGCCAAGGGAAATTTTCCTATCTCAAGGACAAAATGTGGTGAAGATATTGGAAAGATTTACTATGGTGGACTCTAAGCCTGTGACTATCTCAAGGATCTTAACTTTCAGAAGTTATATGGTAGTGATGTCGGACCAGATTTTGGAAATGCCTCTGAGTTTCATAAACTCATTCATGTTGATGTTGTTGGTGAACCTCCGTTCGGACATATGTTTTGCAACGAGCATGGAGAGATCATATTTGGTTGAGCCTCACTGGATAGATGCCAAGAATATTTTGAGATGTCTTCGAGGAACAATCTCTCATGGGCTAAGATACATTGCCGGAGATGTGAGACTACTTGGATACACTGATGCTGATTGGGTAGGCAGTGTGGTGGATCGTAAGAGCACTTCCAGGTGATGTTTCTCCTTAGGATTTTCTTTGATATCCTGGATAAGTAGGAAGCATAAGTCAATGGCTTTGAGCACCACTGAGGCAGAGTATATTGCTGCTAGCATGGTCTCTTGTGAGGCAGTCTGGTTGCGGAAGCTCTTCAGTGAGCTATTTGGATTTACACTGGACACCACCATGATACTATGTGACAACCAGAATGGGATTCGTTTGTCAGAGAATCCCGTATTTCATGATCGCTCTAAGCATATTGATATCAGGTACCATTATATTCGATATATGGTGCAGTGGGGAGCTATAAGGCTCCAACATATCGGTACAGATGAATAGGTCGCCGACATTCTGACAAAGCCCTTAGGAAAGGTCAAAATTTTTGACTTTCCGAGAATGACTTGGTGTCATTCAGAAACTCTCTGATGAGGGTCCTGTATGATGTATGGAGAGATTAGATCGAGAGACATCTTCCACTCTTCCCTGCCGAAGACAAGCTCCGTGAAAAGTCTGACTATCATGGATGGAAGATGTCTCTCGATCTAACCTTGGTTAGATCTACTTGATTTTCATTGATATATCTTTACCTTAGTCAAATCTACACTCTTACTTGCACCATCACTCAAATCTTCCACTTTCCCATCCTCTTCTAGGAAGATCTTCCCCTTTACTTGACCAATAGTTTCCATGATCAACTCAGAATTGCACAACTCCAAGGCTCAAGCCTCATGCTTGGCCTCAAATACTGCACAATGTGTAGTGCCTGGCTTTCCTAAATGCACATTGTGCAGTTCTAGGGTTCAAGCCTCACCGTTGGCCACTGAGATTTTGTAATCCACAGTCTCTCCTTCAGTCTTCCTAGGCTGAGACTACGCATTGCATTGTCTCAAGCCTCAAGCCTCTCCCTTGACTACTGAGAATACACAATGCAAAGTTCACGAGGCTAATCTCTTCCCTTAGTCCAAGAATTGTGCAGTTTTCCCTCTTAGTCTTGTGGTTTCTACCTTGATCCTCCTTTGTGAGTAATTTTCCTTGAGCTAATTTATGTTTTCCATTAGTGCATTTTTCTCCTACAGGTACTATATTTTTTGAGCACTTATCTTGATGAGTTATGGTCACTATGACTCCCAAGAGATCTGCCTCAAAGGACACTACAAAGAGTAGCATCAGAGAGGAAGTTGAGAGTACTCTAGTGAATTTTCCAGTTTTCTTAGACACTCAGATGTTTATAGAGAAATATTTAGACATTATTTGGAAGAAGGTGAATGAGGTATTCTCAACGAAAAGCTTCAAAGCATATCTTGAATAACGACAGGTGTACATCAATGTCTAAAGGTCAAGATTACAGAAAATTGCATGCATGTACCTAGTTTTCCATGTACAAACATTGTTAGTTAGATACTACCCTATACGGATAATAAGACCATGACTCTCAAAAGTGCCAATGGACAAAGGCTTGCATCTTTTATGGCACATGATTTCCAGAGTATGTATCATTTGCCTCTACCAGAATCTTACATGGATTCCCACTTCTATATGATCACCAACTACTTGAGAATAAAGGATATCATCAAAAGTTGGGTGAAAAAGCCTTCCAAATTCGAGAAAACACCCAACAACACTTACAAGACAAAATCCCTTATGAAGGCTTATCAGTACTTGATAGCCTTATGTTGTCAGATCTATGGCCAAAGCAGTACTGAGACATTTCTAGAAGGTTGGGCGTTCTTGCTTAATCAAGTTGTGAATGATGGAAAGACATTCAACTGGTTAGACTTGGCTTAAAAATTGAGGACCCATGTAAATAAAGCTAAAAACCATCCCAAGGGTAAGCAAGATAGATCCTACATGTCTGCCTACTTGCTGGATGTAATCTGTGCTCAAACCTCTTTTCCTAGAAATAGTTGGATCTAGTCACCAAAAGAACCCGCCATGCACATTGACTGCAAGTTGCTTTCATAGTGCAGTTACAAAGGAGTAATTTAAAATATGATTGATCATTTCCTCATTCCATTTTATAGATTAATATTTCAAGAATATTCAGCTTGCATGTCCCATCACTAAAACAAAAACTTGTGATTAACATCCCTTCGTGCTTCCTTTTTTGCAGCTAGAGGACCATTTTTGGTGCTATTAGCATCCATTTATCAAATATGGTGCAAAATTTTCACTTGTTTTTGCACCAAGACTTGCACCAAGTTTATAACCAGGTGTTGCATGAGGTTTTGTACCAAATTTTGCACCAAGTCCTGCACCATCCTTTACACTAGGTTTTGTGCCAGGTTTTGCGTCATGTTTGGCACCTAATTTTTGTTTCACCTAGTTTTTCACCCTATATTGCATCCAATTTTTGTTCCTACACATGCATAAAATTTTGCATCATTTTTTGCATCCATTTTTGCATCCCCTTTTGCACCAACTTTCGTGTCAAGGTTTGTGTCTAGTTTTGAATCTACTTTTTTTGCATACAATTTTTCATCTCGTCTTGCATCCATATTTGCATCCTCATTTGCATCCGTTATTTTGTTCACTATTGCATCCACTTTTGTTGTGCCACTATTTGCACCTAGTTTGACATCTACCTTTGCACCCACTTTTTCTTCTAATTTTGCATCCATGTTTGCATCCTTATTTGAGTCTATGTTTGCATCTATTTTTGCATCCCTTTTTTATCCACTTTTGCATCAAGTTTTTCATCGGGTTTCAAGTCTCATTTTGCATCTACTTTTACATAAACTTCTGTTGCATCCCTTTTTTCATTATTTTTTTTGCACCAAAGTTTGCTTCATTTTTTGCATCTATCATTGCATACACTTTTACATCCACTTTTGTTTTACCACAATTTGTGACATGTTTTTTACCTACTATTGAAGTAATGTTTTCTTCTACTTTTGCATTGATGTTTGCATCCAAATTTGCATCAAATATTGCCTCTTTTTCTGCATCCTCTTTTGTGTTAGGTTTATGCATGTGGTTTTGTATCTTGTTTTGTATCCAATTTTACATCTAATTTTGTTGCATCCATTTTTGTATCTAATTTGTTTTCCACTATTGCACCCACATTTGCGTCCACTTTTGCATCCCCTTTGGCATCCAATTTTTCATCTTCATTTTCTTCTTTTGTTGTATCCATTTTTTCAACCATATTTGTTGAGCCACAACTTCTTCCATTTTTTGCATATATCATTGCACCCACATTTTCTTCCACTTTTGCATCCACATTTGAATCCTTTTTTGTGTCTAAGTTTTCATCGAATATTGTGTATGTTTTTGTGTCCCCTTTTGCAATGACTTTTACGTCATGTTTTGCATCTCATTTTGCACCTACTTTTGCATCTACTTTTGTTGCATCAAATTTTTGTCCACTATTTCATCCATGCTTGTGTCCATGTTTACATTTATTTTTACATCTTATTATGCATCAAATTTTGTGTCCATTGTTGCATCCACTTTTGTTTCACCACAATTTGCACCAAGTTTTCAACCTATTATTGCACCCATATTTACTTCCACTTTTGAATTTGCATTTGCATCCAAGTTTGCATGACTATTTCATCTATTTTTCTTCTCATGGTCAAGTTTACCATTTATTCACATAAAATAATGGTCACTAGTGCATCCCCACTAGGAGGGTGCACTACATTTCCCCCTTATGGAGGTTCAATATTTGCAACAATCAGGATTTGGCATTGTTGCTGAGGTGGTAAAGGATTGTTCAATGCAATAGCTTATGTGGCGGTAATTCACTAATATTGTTATCATTGACCTTGTACAAATGCGGAAAATGATGTTTCATATGGACCCTAATAAAAATATTACATGGGAACTTTAGCTTTCTCTCTTTCTTTCCCCCGACATTGGCGTTTAGAGCTTACGGTTCTTTCTGCTCATTTAAAATAGTTTTCATATTCTTCTTCTTTTTACCACCTGGTTATTGTGGTCTACCTAGTCCTGTGGACTGAACAAGGTTAATGGTGGTTGTTTGGGCATAAGTTTTAATTGTCTTGGTTGTAGGTGCAACCAATGCATGAATATGAGAAATAACTAATTAGTTTAAACTCCCAATCAATTGAATATAACCCATTATTCAAAATTAGAATAATTTGGTTCTTCCACTGAGATTAGCTCTTTCCTACTACCTTGCGCATAGCTTGGATATGGAGGAAGGCCCAAAAAACCTTCAATTTGATTCAAGTGTTTCTTTAGGTTCTTCATGGAAAATTGTAACTCATCGAACATGAGTAGAATTCCTCCTTGGCCTCATTGTGATCCAACCATACAGTCTCCAATAGAATTTTCAAATAATAGTAGATATCAACAATATACATGTATTAGTTGTATATTCCTCTGGTGTGTGTTGTGTTAAGCACCCAATATTCTACCTCTCTAGCCACTTCGATATCTATTAAACATATGTGCTTTCCTACAATGTCATGTTTCAATGCCATTATTTTGTCACGAATATTCAGTGAGTGTGGATGCAATACAAATGTGTTGAAGTTTAAACTTTTTGTTAGGCTCAAAAGCATCATTTTATGTAGTGGGCCACTCCATGTAGGCTTTGAGTGCATTTAAAATGCATTATAACCTTGAATAAATGATAACAGAAACTTACTAAAATATGAACATTTGCTTAAGAGATGGAAGTGAAGGGTAGTGGAAGCCAAGGAGGAGAGGAATCTGGGAGATGAGGGATTTTCTCAAGGATGGATTCAGAGAAGAACTTAAAGGAGAAGGATTGTTGCTTACTTGAAAAATATATCCAAAGTGAACGAGAAACCTAGCCAAACCCAACAATAATAGTCTAAGTGATGGGTTTAGAGTTGACACGACAAAAAAGAAAAGAGAAAACAATGTAACTGATGCTCGAGGGATGCACTGGGAAAGAACAATAGAAATAAAGGAAACAACAAAGGGTAGCAAAATATCCACTATACAGAGTTAAAATAGAATCCCTAGAGAAAACTTCCTATGGAATTATTGTAGTTGATGAAAAATAGCCCTTGAATTATAATAATTGAATACATTACAGGGCCTTGTAGCTTGAATTAACATCTGCCTTGTGCAAATTATGACTAGTTCTTGGAGAAAATGACCACACCTATAAATTATAAGTGTTTTGTAGAGGCTTGTAGGTTGATAATGAAATCATTGATGGCTCTAGAAAAACATACCCCAAAAACATAACTAATATTAATTTCAGCTGAGTTGCAACCATTAAACCAATACTAGTTCTAGAGGGATCTGACACCAAATTGGAGTGATGTTAAACAATCCTCCAAGCAACTTCATGATGGCTTGTTAATGAAATTAGGGAGGGTGTATGGCTACATCCTCATATGTGAGTGCTTGATGGGATGATGGCCATGTACTCTCTGACTTGGCATGTCTTACTCATTCCATTGAGGGGAGAT
>APFE030603403.1:19546-45298 GCA_000404065.3 Pinus taeda
TTCCATAAATGCAGTAGAAACTGTATTGGCTTTAAATGGATGTGATAATGCACAAAAGTGTGCATACTTGGTAAGTATGTCAACTACCACCATGATGACAATCTTTCCTTCGGACTTGGGTAAACTTGTGATAAAATCCATTGAAACCTGGGGTCTTAATTGTTTCAAATTTATTTTGTTGGCAAACCAAACATTCTGCCACACACTTTTGAATATTTGATTTAAGGCCATTATTGTAGCTCTGATACCACTTGTTGTAGCTCTAACCCAGAAATATATGATAACAGAAATAACCCAATAAATAACTCTGATACCACTTGTTGTAGATCTAACCCAATAATATTATAGATCTGATATGAAAATATAAGATAATGCAAATAAACCCAAGAATAATATGAAATGATTCTTTATTGATCAAACCCTTAAGGTAGGGCAACACCATACATTCACTCTTAAGGAAGGAGAATACTCCACAAGCCATATGCCTGTTCATACAAGAATACTTCTCTTCATATCCCTCCCTGTGGAGTCTCTAGCCTCTATATAGGCCTCATACATATAATACCATGCATCATTACCATGCTTTCCTCATACTATCAACTAATACCATGGGCCCCTTACATTATTATTAACTACTTGTGGTCCCTTACATGACATGGGTTAACCACCTTATTTATTACTATGGCCCATCCCATTATTACATTATTAACTTGGGTACCTCCCTCGGTACCCCATATTACCCCCCCTAGGTGTATAACATTCCACCCCCCTTAGCATGTTTCGTCCCCGAAACATGGGAAGAACACAAATAATAAGATCTACTCAAAAGAGTAGTCCACTGATACCATGCACGTGCATCTAGCCATCCAAGAGAAAGGTGAACCCTCGATCTCGCTGGTGCCTCGGTCGCTTGAGATGGAAGTTGACCGTGGCTGCTCTTCTGTGTTGCTGTGTAGTAGATGGATCGTCTCTCCTTTGTCTCCGTCATGTGACTACTTGGTTTCCATCTTGATGGTTGTCTTCTTGCGGGGTGATGTAGGTGATGATATGTTGAAGTTTTAACGCACGGTGTCTTTTTCTTTAAGTCACCCTGCTGTGGTGCCTGTTGTGGTGTCTTCTTTTCCAATAAGACTTCAACCACTAAGTCCTCCTCTGATGTATCAGCACCTGTAACCTTTTCTGCTTCAGCCTCTTGTTACACAGTAAAATGTCACTGCCATCATGTCAGTCTCCCTACTGTGTTATAAAACCACATTCACCTAAGCTCATGCTCCTTGAAATGGCTAAAAACCCTCTTTGCCTAAATTAAATGTATCATCGCGGCTGTTCCTAAAATAAACGCGCTGACTGGCGAATGATAGTGTAACTGGTGCGCTGCCAGCGCGGAAGCACATGGGTTTTCCGCGCTGGAGAAATTTCATAAATAGAGCGCCCTCTGCTTGTATCAGTTCGCGCTAACCGGACCTCCTCAGTAATTGAGTTGCGATGTCAGCGCGCCAGCCCAGTTTTGCACCCGCGCTGATCCTGTTTAGGCGAGTTTGTTCTAATAGCCAGCCTTCCAGATGACTCCAGACTTGGCTGTTAGCTTTGTAAAGGTCACAATCCTTTCTCTGGCATGTCTGTTCGCCTGGTCACCCAGTTTTCTTGGGGGAAAGCTCATCCTTTCACTATTCATGGAGACTCCTTCTCCTATATAAGCCTCCACCATTGCCATGAGCAACTAGTTTGGAACATATAGACTTTGACATAGAGGAATTCTTAGTGCATTAGTGCTGCTCTTTGTAGGCATTTGGTGTGTTGTGTGAGGATTTCTATAGAGCTTGAGGAAGGTTATGAGTTTGTTATCTTGTATGTGAGAGAGAGACCTCTTTGACTTGGGAGATCTACTTCAAAGGTGAATGCTTATGAGACATGCTGGCTGGACTCTCTAGAGAAGGACTCAACATCAGAACTTTGGCTGTACCTTACTCTATTTCTGATTAATAAAGATAGATGACTACTGTTATGGTTCCATTCCCATTTGTCTTATGAATGATTAATGTGAATTACATCCTTTCTGAATGATGTATAGTTGTTTTTAGTAGATTTTAGGCTTGTGTTTGCTCTCTCTTTGCTTGTGCAGGTGTCCGCCCGCGAGGATAGTGGAGGACTATGATTGGCTGGAGCGAAGGAGCGAGAGGATCATCTCTTCATCATACATAGCGCTGGAAT
This sequence comes from Pinus taeda, assembly GCA_000404065.3. NCBI lineage: Eukaryota > Viridiplantae > Streptophyta > Pinopsida > Pinales > Pinaceae > Pinus > Pinus taeda. The sequence goes on from APFE030603403.1 coordinate 21,758, forward strand.
CCAAGTAGGTGTTCTTCACCCACTTGTTAATTACAACTAGGAACTTGCAGAGTAGCATTGATTGATTGTTGCTAGACCCCCTTTGGGCTAGTAGGGATCACCTCTATCCGTAGAGGGGATTTACCTCTCCAACAATGACAAACAACTCTGATCAACCTCCAAAGGCAGAGTTGCAATTAGATTCAGATCAGCTTATGTGGAAGGCATTTATGCCACAAAGGTTTAGTTGGTTAGCTTATAGCAGAAGGAAGTTTTACAAACACATCAAGAAATGAGAATGAGGCCATCTGACCTTCTGTTCTTGGCTTTTCTCTTGGTAAAGCCATCCTCAAGTGGAGCCACTGTTAGGTTCCTATACCAATAGGTGTCATTTCTCATGATTGACTGTGGAAATACCAAATATGATCATCCTTTTCATGTTGCAAAGGTTCCATATTGTCAATAATCAAGATTTAGATAAAGAGAAGAGAAAGGAATCCCAAAGAAAGACCAAGAAAGTGGCTTAGTAAAACATGCAAACAGAGAAGTGCAATTGCTGACTTTCTCACAGTTGATGAATAGCCAGACAATTTAATCCTGGCTAGATCATGTTTAAATTTCTTGTTTTAGAATAGAGAATAAGATTTGCTCAAACAATTCAAGCTTGGCAGATCACTAGATTAGATAGAGAATTAAAGGGCCCAACTGGTCAATCTGAGCCCTTGGTTGAAATAAGGATAGTTTTAGATAGGAGGGCAGTCAAAAGAAAAGAGGAAAAGCATGGTTTTCTAGCTCAAATGCACCCAATCAAAGGAAGAAAAAATGTTAGGTATTTTGGGTTGGGTAGGTAGATAATTATGAGGTTGCAGAAAGCAGAGTGATGTTTAGTTTAAGCAGTATCACCAACATCATGGCAAAGTGGCTACAAGTTCAGTGGAGCATGACTGACTTCCCCTTTCATTTCCCCCACAAATTTCACTAACATCCCCTAAGAATATTGAGATCTACTCAATAGTCTTAATCCATTTCATTTTGAAAGGTACTAAGAAAAACATTGTCTTTTCTTGGTAAACACAAGCCACATTTCCTGTGTAAATGTAATCATCTCATTTCCCCTTCATCTCCTAAAAAATCTAAGTTTTACCCTATAAACTTAGCATTTCCCTATCACTTGTCATATTAACATCCTAACTTTAGTATATAACTCCTAGATTAATGTTTCCCTACCCCTATTATGTATTAAAAGAAAAAACCCCAAAATACTATATATATCCCATCCCCGCCTAATATGGCTATGGTTCAAATAGTCCTTGGGAACCATTGGTCCATCTAGGACCAATGATAGCCCACCACGTGTCCTACTGGGATTTTTTAGACCCCTGGTCAAAAAAGTAACCATACCCTCCTCGCTCGCGTAATAAACCCATTTAATTAACCTTTTGTTAATTAAAAACGTCGGGTCTGCGCCGCATTTGTCAAATAAACCAAAGTTTCAAAACTGCCCAAACCTTACAAAAATTAAAACATATCGCGCACGCTGTTCTGTTAAACCTCTGACAACTTACCTTCCCATCCACCGTCAGATCGCCTGCTCCACATCTGACGGTCCTTATCGATATCGGAAGCGCCCCGACAAGAGGACGTTAGTACCTGACAGTCGGCGATTGTCCTATCGTACACAGGGACACCCGGCGTGTTCCTATTGCATCGAGCTGGCGCTGACAGAAACCGCCCCCATACCAAAGGTGGTTCGATGGAAACCGGAAACTGCCCTCTATCCTTCCGCACACGTCACTGTCCTGTCAGCTAGTATGTCACCACTTGCACTGTTCCTCCCGCCGCCATGTCACCCTCCTAGTCAGCAACTATGACAGTGACCACGTCACCCTCTGTGCTCCACTATCGGACAAACCAACGTCATGCTGACGTCATCCCAAAAACGCGCCAAAAAGGTCTGAAAAGTCCAAAATTTGATAAAAAGTCGAGAAAACCAATTGTCTTGTTTATTTACAAATTGGTTGACTGCGCAACCTTGCATGTGGTTTTACGATGAATTGGCTACCATTGATGGACAGTTCACCACCCTGCTAAGTCAACTTGATAGTCTGTCGGTCCAGCTCCACTTGCAGACTTCAGCATACACCGGGCAACCGCAAACCAGGTATTTACCTCACAGTCGTCCTTCAACCCTGTTTTAAGCAATTTCTCCGATAAAATTTCTTGTAAAAGCTAAATTTAAGTCGAAAAAATTGTTTCCTGTGACCCTTATACTGAAAAGTCTCTATCACACTGTTAGTTAGTGGAGGAATACCTGAAAATTCTACGAATAACCTCTGCAAATTGCCCGTGAAAACTCAAATTCGAGCCCGCCTTTCACCTCTGAAATTGCGAAAAAAGGAGAATTCTTTCCCTGTTTCTTACTAAATTTCAAACCACTTGTGTAATTTCCTATGAGAAACCAAAGTCTCTGCTTTGCTGCCTGCTACTACAAAGAATTCTCAACTCAGGGTCAAGGTCACCTAGTAACTTAAAAGGGAGGCTATCCCTACAGTTTGGTCCAACTTTCCCATTGCAGTTTGCATAATTCACCTTTATACTATGGATGTTTCCCTGTAAGGTCACCACAAGATAAATCCAATCTACAAGATCCTGAGAAAAGTCTTAAAGCCACATTTATGCTTTCTGTTATTCCATAAACCTACATTCCAGTCAAGACACAATTAATTAAAGTATGGAGGCTCCAATGGCTCTCAACATTGCCCCCTTGAATGTACCACATATGAATTTGGAGTGGTTACCTCTGGTAGACAGGGACTTCCAGATTAAGGACATGATGGGTCTCAAGTCTCACCTCAAAATTGTTTGTCATTTCAGAAAAAACCATAGAAATAACACTGATGTCCTGAGAATCTAGGAATCTAACATGCCCATCTACTACCTCCCATCAGTCAATGTGTTGCCTGACTTCATTCATCTATGCCATGAAAACTATGATCCCACACAAAGAGCAATCCTCACTCCAGATGGATCTGTACTATTCTACATTACTCCTCAATCCATAAATGAAATGTTGAACTTTGAGCCACCTCAGCCTCTGGTTCCTCTCACAATGTAACTCCTTCTTGATCGAGGTATAAAACTCTCTAGTTTAGAAATCGCAAGAGTAGGTCAGTTGTTCATGCAACCATAGTGCCAGGCCGATCATCCTCCAGCCTATCATCAAGTCTCATTCAATGAAATAGGTAAACTCCTGATAGATATGATATCCTACATTCTAGGATGCAAAACCAGTGAGTTTGTGGATGAAACTGTGTTTGTGCTAATGTCCATGTTCACTCTAGGACAGCCCCCTACTATCATATATGACTATGCCACCTTCATAGCAAACAAAATACATGAGCAATTCATGATGTTGGAGAGAGAAAGAGTATTCAAATATACCTCTTACATATACCATCTGCTACTGTACTATCACCCTGATAGTTTCCAAGTTCCTCTCAAGAAACTAGACTCCAAAGGAGAGAGGAGATATGTTATCTTCTGGACCTCGGTTTTCCATGAAGTCCACCTCTCTCCCTACAAATATCGTGATTTTTTTTATATGTTCATTTACCCAGCCACTTTCCTGTTGATGATGACTCCTCCTAGCAGGCTCACTGTTGAAATGCAGAGAATTCTACATCTTTCAAGGGGCTATAGCATTGGTGATTGGTACTTCTACCAAAACCACACAGTGATTAGGATTTATTGTTCTGAGTTGCCCCCCTACAAACTGCCAAGATATGTCCCCATGAGACTTTTTGCCTTGGAATATTTCAGGCAATTCAATAGTGCAGATTTGACTCATTTCCATGGAAAATACAAGAAGGCACAGCTCAAAATTAGACATCAATTGGGTCCTTTTATTTTCAATAAAAGGGAAGAAGCCTGGAGTGATGCAAACATGAGCCTAAGGGAAGAGCTCATGCTGAAACAAAGCTTCATTTGGGCACCATATGACCCTGAACATTTCATAAGCTATAGAAGAGTCAAACACAGGCTTTCAGGATATGTGCACCAGCCAATCCCTCACATTGAACAATATGCTAATTGACAAGAATGGGTAGAGATCACACTAGATGAAGAGCTTACTAAAGAAGAAATATTAGAAAAAGAAATGAAAGAATATGAGAAGAGAATTGACCTAGATTATTTTGCACAGGTCCCCTTCAAACAACCTCAACATATTGGAGCAAGCACATTAGCTGCTACATCTTCACAACAACTGGCTCAAGAATCCACTCCACCTGTAGGGAAAGGTAAGGAAATTCAGCATTCAGAGCAGCAGAGTACAATGGTAGAACAACCATCTACAAATCAAGAAAAGGGTCAAGAACAAGGCCCTCCAACCCAAATAAAGGCAGCTGAAGTCCCTGTAATACAAACCCCTCACAATGAAGAAAGAGCCAGAAAGAGGGACAGACTTGAAGACACACCTATAGGAACATCTACAGATCAACAAGGGGAGAAGAGACAAAGGCTAAACCCCTATTCTGACGAGGATTTTACCGAGGAAACAACAGGTAACATCAGGGGTGAGGGAACTTTTGAACATCAGATCCCTCCAATTTTGGAAACATCAGCCAGCTCCTTTCAGCAGGAGCAATAGAGATAGCCAGGTGTGGAGGTTTCATCCTCCAAGCAACAGAGCAAGCAGGGCTCGGATATCAAGAGAGAATTCACCGAAATTAAAGCTAGAAATGAACTAGTGAGGTTTCAGCTTTACAATCAATTGTTAAGAATGGCTCCTACCAATCAACAAAGGCTGATGGTAGCCTATGATATGCAGGCAAGGAAGATGACTCTAAGTCACTTCAGACCCACTGTATAGCAGCCACAATCAACTGTAGATTATATTAGGACCAATCTGGAAGTTCTTGCCAAAGACATCCATCCAATAGACCAGATTGAGTTGCATAAACAGGCTGGAGAAATGGTATACTCCACCTTGGCAGACAAAGCTCTAACGGCCCATAAACTGCAAGATTCATTATATAACACATCTACCTAACTAGAGCTGGAGAAAGCCTCCTCATTGCCCAAGGATAATAGAATAAAATCCTTGGAGGAAATCATTATAGAATTGGGACATGATCCCAAAGACCCCGAAGGCACACAGGCCTTAATAAGGAAAAAGGAGGAGGACATAGTGGCCTTGAGAAGACAATTGAAGCTGCTAGCTACAATACATCCTCAAACCACAGAGGTGGCACAGCAAAAGGAAGAAGAGGATGTGGTTAGCTTACTAATGAGGATGAACGAAAGACTACTGGATACAGAAAAGGCCTTGGAAGAAGCTCTACAAGGAAAATAGCCAGAGTTGGCCTCTCATCCATCCCAAACAGCTCCAATTATCATAGCTCCTCCTCCAGCAGTCACTACAACAACACCTCCCCTGGATCCAGCATCAACAGTAGGTGCCTCAACTTCAACAGCAGCTACAACAAGTGCACTACAGGAGGCCAGCTTAAGCATGGAGGAAATGATGAAAGAGATAAAAGCCTTGGAGACCCAGATGGCAGAACTCAAGGAGACCAAGGAAAAACTAGCCAAAATTGAGGTTAGTTATGACAAGTCAAAGATGACTGTAGCAGAGAAAACCAAGGAACTAAAGGCCCTAGAGAACAAAATAAAAGCTTTGGAGAAGGACATCACTCTCTAAAGAACCCTGATAGGAATAAAGACTATTTTGTGGGATAAAATCGGCCAAGCTATTGCTAATCAGTGGACAACAATACAAACCATTTTTGATCAGATGGATTTGATAGGATTGGCTCAGTATGAAACTCAAAAGGCTAGAGTATTATTGGCCAATAAACCTAAGCAAGCCAATCAAATGATTCACGTTTTGAACACTCATACCAGTGAACAGTTGTGGAGTATCAAAGAAGGTATGTTTTGATGGTTATTTCAGTATCTTTTCATTAGGACTTATAAGCCTTTTTGCATTATGAACTTAGAAAATAATAAAGAATTATAACAAAACATGTGAGATTAATATAGAACGATGAAAATTGTCATTTCCATGTACAGGAGGGAGGAAAAACGAAAAGTGGCCATCCTAAAGGAAAAGACAAAGATGAATTAATTGCTGTCCCTTTGACGGGAGACCACATGCAAACCAGATCAAAACGGACCAACCCAGGAAAGGAAGCGGAGATACCAGGTCAGCGCAGAAAAGAGAAGAACTCAAGATTAACGATAACATTATTAGCTAAAGGGAGGATTATGCCTTTATGTAATTTCTTTTAAAAAAGATCAAGACTATGATCACTACGTTCTGTTAAGACTTGCGTTACTGTAATTTTACTTCATGCATTAATATAGACTTGGTTACTCTTTTATCTTTGAGCCTGGATCAACCTTAAGTGGTGTACCCCTGGAGGCTAATGGCCTGGCCCTGGAGGAAACTTGCTCTTGTACCATTACGCGTGGTTTCTGTGTGGTTTGCTTATCGAAGTGATCTGGTAATCTGCCGTGTTTTATAAAGTTTATGTTACATTCTCTGTTGTGTTTAACCCATTTAATATTCCTGCAAACAAAAGTGTTGTATTGACGGTGCATCATGTTACTATTCCTTTAAGTGTTGATATAATACAGTTAATTTCTACAGGATACTGTTGTTCCATTACAGAGTTTTTGTGTTATGCGATTGTGCCTTGGCATTACCGAATTTATCTTGGAAGTTTTGATTTTATATGATTATTGAATCCTTGAATATTACTGTTTTCATCTTGAGATGCAATCGTATGCTTTTACTTAGAGCGATAACGGAATCAGACTAAGCACGTCGTGTTTATATGGTTTTCAGTGTTGTTCCATCTTGGATCCGTAGGCAATGTTGTTCCACAGTGTGTGTACATCCTTAAGAATGAAGGATTTATGTTTGGATTGGTGTGATTGAATAGATTCATAGCTTGTTGAACTTAGTTACTGCTCATTTCCTTAAGTGTTGTTCCATTTCCGAATTGTTGTTCCATTTCTGAATTGTTGTTCCATTTCTGAATTGTTGTTCCATTTCGAATTGTTGTTCCATTTTCAATTGCTGTACCATTTCGAATTGCTGTTGCATTTTCAATTATTGTTCCATTTCAAGGTTGTTGTTCTATTTCATTGCTGTAATTTATTTTTTTTTCTCTGTAAAAACTATCTATTATATTATGTACAATCTTGTAATTACATCCAGGAAAACAGGATGCCCAAGGCCATCAGTGGCGCTGTGGGCTTGACTTTTGCTGAACAAAACATGCCCAGACCGGGGCTTTACTGCCGTGCAGAGACACTTAAGCATTGAAGACCAGACAAAACCGAAGCAATTCCAGAACACCCACGCAGGGGCTCGTTGCCGCTTTGAAATGCCCATGCAGGGGCCCGAAAACTATCATGAACAACGGATGCAGGGGCCTGAGAACTATCATGAACCGCCCATGCAGGGGCCCGAAAACTATCATGAACCACCCACGCAGGGGCGTGACTGCATCCTTGGACCGCCCACACAGGGGCACAAAAAACTGACTTAAACCGCCCACGCAGGGGCATTGGAGCCAAGACATAGACATCCCACTCTGGGGAGTCAGACCAGTATGACCAGGACTCGAATTAACCAAAACATACTGAAAGACAAAAACTAGACCAGAAGGAGCCAGAACAAAACCTGAGCGATGCGGAGTAAGGAGGAGGCGATCCGTCCGAAGGCTATTCTGGTGGCTTCTCCTCCACCACTTCGCACCAGCTATAGCGTTGCCTAAGTGCATCCCAGTCCTCCTCCTCGTTTGCCTTGGTGGTCGAGGTTTCCTGAGCCAGAGGGCTCTTTGGAGCCTGCCCCGACGTTTCCGCTGGTGGCTGCTCTGCCGCTTCCTGGCTTCCCACTGGGGATTTTCCCAAACTGCATGCCCCTTCATCTTCCTCAGGTTCTTCGAGGAAGAGGACTGAGACGTGGGTGTTGATGCGTGGCTTATCCCTCGAGCTGCCAAACGTGAATATGGCAGACCCAACTGCTGGAGCAGGAGCAGGCTCCGCCTCAGAATCGTCCGCGTCGAGAATCTGGCTGGCCTGAAGGGGAGTGGCCGGAATTCCTCTGTGGCATCGACAGCGGCAACATTGCACCTTCGGTCTGTCAGCTGGAGGGCGAGCTGGCCTTCCACGCGCTGGGCCTCTGCGACGGAATATTGCTGCCAGGCAAAGTGAGGATGCAGAGGCTGTAATGGCTCTATGCCCCACAATCCGGAGCCCCTTGCGAACAGAACCCCCACAATACACAATATGAATGCCGGAGATAGAGCCCACAGCGCTTGAAAACTGAACAAGGAAGCCACAGGAGAGCATCTGAGTGCCATAATCCAATCTACCTCCCTTATAATAAACTCGACTTGCCACAGATGCAACCCGCCTGCTTGCCGTGATATCACAGTCTGCATTAATGGCCTGCCGCCTGCCCTTAATTGCATTTCCATGGCGACGAAGAGCCGTGTTAATGAGGTGCTTGGGCACGGGATGGCACATGGCCTCCCTGTGATTCTGAGTTGACATATGTCTCGTCACCCGCATCCGGGGTTCATTGCTATAAACTTTACCTGCCATTTCATTTCTTATTTGTTAAGAACAATCTCAGGCTGTAGTGAGCATCAGCATCTGCTACCTGGCTCCCAGACCCCCGATCTATTCTCCGATTTCTTTTCCATAAGTTTCTAAAGGGATGGGTTATTTCTACCGAACTCTTGACTGATGCATTTCTTCATATCTGTGTGTGTGATTTAGCATTTTGAAGTAGTTAATTTGTAGACACACATTAATTTACTTTTGTAGTTTCAAAACAACTGTACTACGAGCATTACTCTGACAAATGCTAAGCCTCAGACTGAGACACTTTTTGAAATAACAAAATGTTCCCAGATTGACATATTAATGTGAGGTAACTAGAGGTGAAAGAGACCATTTTTATAGCTCCACATTTTGGCGCCGTTGCCGGGGAAAGAGTGTAGCCATTTGTTCTTTTTTCAGAGTAGTGTACGAACCTGCTAGGGAAGAATTGGGTTTTGAAAATGGAAGTTAAGAACCTACGTGTGGAGCACGTAAAAGCCCTGCTCCTTTGCCCGCTTTCTAGAAGATTTGCTGCTATCTGCTTAAGAAGGATTTAGTAGTTAAATTGAGTGCATGACTAAGCAGAAAAAGCCAGAAGAAAAATTCCAAACCTTTACCAAAGCCAGAAAAAAGCCAAGGAGCTGGTGACCCTTGATCGATCAACCTTCATAGACGAAATCTATAAGAAAGTCGAATCTCAGCCCTCAGTAGGACCCAGGAAAGTTACTTTCAAACAACCTACTAGCTCCTTTCAGGCCACAAGTTCACCATCTGTAGCCTTTGCTGAGGTGCATAGTCAAACTAACGAATAGGACTTTCAAGAAATTGAAAATTCTATTCCAGAACTATTGCAGGAAGTGAATTTCAGTAATATTTGTGAAGGAGAAGGAGAGACAGGGGAAACTGAGGAACCGAGATCTCCTCTTAGGATAACTTAGCCATTGAGTAGCCCAGACAAAGGGAGTGCGGCAAAAATTACTATTGAAGGGACCCAATCTCCTCAGACAAAATTCCCAGATAGAGGAAGTGCTATTAAAGTTGTTCCTGTCAAAGCCATTCCCTCTCAACCTAGGAACACCCTCCTAGATATTCCAGAAGGTTATTGGCATATATTTGACCCAATGGCTCAAAATCCACCAAACACCCAAACCTCTACATTACAATACCCCATAGTGGATTCTGCAGCAAATGCCCCCATGAAAGCAATCCCCCTTCAACATATCCCTACATTTCACGGGCTTACATCAGAAGACCCGGATGCAATTTTATTTGAATTTGATGTACTGTGCAGGGGATATGATTACACCATAGACCCCCATAAACTAAAACTATTTCCCTCTACCCTGAAAGGGGCTGCTTTAAGATGGTTTATGGGATTAGGTGGTGGAGTTATAAATAACTGGGAACAAATGAAAGGATCTTTTCTAAAAAAATATCAAGACTATTGCAGGTCTAGAGAACTGAAAGATGAAATATTCCAGATGATAGCTAGACCAAACGAAACATTAGAAGAGTATGTGGAACGTTTCCAGTATAATGTACAAAGATCTCCCTATGCATCACTGAATTTACCCGATAACGTGTTGAAAACAACATTAATAAGGGGAATGAAAGAACAATGGATCGAAACATTAAACATTATGGGAAAATGGGATATTTTTCAGGAAAGTTTTGCTGACATAATTGATTTATGCATCATGAGTTCAAGAGGCAGTACACGAATCAAACCAAAGGAACATGATCGGTTTGTAAGAGAAAATAAAATCCCATCAGAAGGAGTAACGCGTGTGGAAATTGGAAATTTATTAGAAAATTTTAAAACTAATATACTAGGGACACTGACTACACAATTGGACATTTTGTAGGCCAAGCAAAAGCAAATGGAGGCAGAACAGAATTTGGCAACCTTTTGCCCCAGATGCAGGAAGAATCATAGCCATAAGGAGTGTCCACTAGATGCAGTCCAAACATGCGCCATCTATACAAGGGATCACTCTACAGAAAGTTGTCCCTCACTACCTGGACTGAAAGCAGTATATAAGGAGGCAAAAGAAGAGCCAGAAGCGGTGTATTTGCTCAACCAGCGCCGTCAGTGGCAACCGCGACAAGTTGGTATGTTTCCATACCCAGCTTCTTATTTTCAGTCTCCGCAGTATAATGCTCAACAGTATAATACATGGAAAAGTCAATTTCAGCCTCCATTTCCAAACTGGTCACCACAGTCATATCCTTTTGCAAACCCGTGGCTGAATTAGACGAGCCAATCTGGTTGGTCGAATCCTCCTTATCCCCCCACCATATTGGCAAAACAACCCATACCCACCACAATGGACTCCCCCTACTTCGCAAAGCTCAGCCTAGCAGACTAACTGGCAAAGACCAACACATCAGTGAGTAGGAAATATCCCTCTCCCTCAACCTACATTGCCAGCTTTACAGTAAAATCCCTAGTCTAATCTAAGACCGCAACTCCTAGCCCAACCCAACCCAACCCTAACCCAAATAACAAACTGGTCCAATCTCTCCAAATCTTAGAAACACCAGAAGAAGGACCCAATCTGAGGGAGTGTAATGATCTTCAGCTAAGATCTGGGCGTATTATTCAAACTGAGGGAAATAAAACAGTTCAAATTGAAGATCAGTTACCTAGAGAACATCTGTCACATGAAGAGGATGTGAATAAACAACAAACTCATAATCAAGCAACCATATCCTCTCCCCCGTTCCCAGAACAATTAGTCATACCTCGACCTATACAACAACCTGATTTTGACATTCTGGGAGAATTGCAAAATTTGTACATAAAAATTCCATTCCTCCAAGCCATTCAAGACATCCCGATATATGCAAAAACTATTAAAGGATTGTGCATAAAAATACCAAGGAGGAATATAATAAATAATCCAAGAGTTCAAGTAGTCGACACTTTATCTGACTTATTATCAGGAAAGGAAACACCCATCAAGTATGAGGACCCAGGAAACCTAATAGTAACTGTCCAAATTTATGGTCAAACCCTGCCCAATGCCTTAGTTGATCTTGGAGCTGCAATCAATATCTTAACAAATGCTACTTGCCAAAAGCTAGGCATTACATCTGTAGAACCCACCTCCACTTTGTTAGAATTGGCTGTCCGATCTGTGGTTAGGCCAGAAGGCATACTACATAATGTCATGGTCTCGGTTGACTCTTGGGAATATCCAACCGATTTTCTGATAATAAATCCTAAAACCTAACTTGATAGACATCCATTGATCTTAGGAAGACCTTGGCTCGCTACTACTGATGCCTATATTGGCTGTCGGCAAGGGAACATGATCATAATCAGGGGGCGGATATCAAGAATTTAGTGCTATATCCCCCAGCATAGCCAAGTATCACAATAGTCAAAACTAATAAGCACCTTGTATCATATCTTACTGATAACATTAGATCTCCATTAACTATACAAGAAGCACTTGAGTTCAAAGACCAAACAAAAGATGATTCCATCAGTAATTTCATTAGTCAAACTGAAGTCACATCTTGTACCCAATGTCATATGATAAAAGCAACATTTGATAACGAATTAGAAGAGGACCCTCTGAAAGATACACATGATCACACAATCCTTGTTACTTCCGTTGCAAATAGTAAAATTGTGGAAATTGAACCCGGGAAAACCTTAAACATTAACGCCAACCTCACATCCGAACAAGAAACAAAGCTCATCCATCTGTTAAGGAAATATAAAGAAGCATTTGCATGGGATTACCCTGATATGAAAGGAATTGACCCCCAATTATGTACACACTACATTTACATAGAAAACGATGCAAGACCTATTAGGCAGCCTCAGAGAAGACTAAATCCTCATCTAAAAGAAGTCATAAAAGCCGAGCTTCAAAAATTTTTAGATGTTAACTTTATCTATCCTATCTCTGATAGTAAATGGGTCTCCCTGCTTGTGGTGGTACCAAAAAAGAATGGGAAGTGGAGAATCTGCATGGACTACAGGGAGCTAAATAAAGAAACACAAAAAGATCACTTTCCTCTCCCATTCATCGACCAAGTATTAGACACTTTGGCAAGGAATAAATTATTTTCTTTCCTTGATGGCTTCAGTGGGTATAACCAAATACTGATTGCCCCTGAAGATCAGGACAAAACTACTTTTACTTGTCCTTGGGGAACATTCGCCTACCGAGTTTTACCTTTTGGCCTATGCAATGCCCCTGCCACATTCCAAAGGGCTATCCTTACCATTTTTTTAGACCTAATAAATGAAGGACTGGAAGTATATATGGATGACTTTATTCCATATGGAGATGAGTTTGATCTAGCACTGGATACACTAGAAAACGTCCTACAATGTTGCATTGCTACCAGGCTTTGTTTAAGCCATGAAGAATGTTATATGATGATGACGGAAGGACTTATTTTAGGACACTATATTTCAGTAGCTGGCATTTAGGTAGATCCAACCAAAATCCAAATACTTTTGCTTATTCCTACTCCTACCACTCAAACAGAGTTACGTAGCTTTCTTGGATTCTCTGGTTACTACAGAAGGTTTATAGAACATTATTCACGTATTGTTGCACCCTTGTATGCACTAATTGGTAACGTTGATTTTCTTTGGACAGAGAAATGTGAACATGCTTTCAAGGATTTGAAGAAGCTCATATATACAACCCCAGTCTTTCGAGGACCAAATTGGGATTTTCCATTCTAGATATCATCTGATGCCTCAGACACAGCGATTGGAGCGGTGCTTAGATAGGAAGAGGATAGAAAACCATATGCAATTTATTACATTAGCAAAAATCTATCCCATGCTGAATTAAACTATACTGTCACTGAAAAAGAATTTCTAGCCATTATACATGCTGTCAATAAATTTAGACATTACATTACTGGATACCCTGTTATCTTGTACACAGATCAATTTGCTATAAAATATTTAGCAAAAAAGCCTATCACAAATGGCAAAATAACTACATGGCTGATTTTATTGCAGGAATTTGATATTACAATCAAGGATCGACCCGGGAAAGAAGACCCGGTAGCTGATTTCCTCTCAAGAATGCCAAAGCCAGTTGATGCAACAACAGTTGAAGATCAATTTCCAGATGAAAATCTCTTTGTTGTTGCTGTTCAAACACCCTAGTATGCTAATGTTTCCAATTACCTAGCAGTAGGTAAGTTACCGAAGCATCTAACCCCTAATGAGTGAAAACAGATTGTTCAGCGAAGTACTAAATTTTCTTGGATTGGGGGCTATTTGTTTCACACAGGGGCAAACATGCATATCAGGAGATGCGTTCGAGAGGATGAAATTTTTGACATATTGAAAGCCTAGCATGACCAACCATGTGGTGGACATTTCACTGATTGCAGGACTGGACATAAAGTCTTACAAACAGGGTATTATTGGCCCACAATTTTCAAAGATGCAAAGAAATTTGTCCAAGCATGTGACAGTCACTAGAGAGCGGGACGCCCTAGTCAGTCGGATGAGATGCCTTTGAAACCACAGCTAGTCATCGAACCATTTGAGCGATTGGCTCTTGATTTCATGGGACCAATCAACCCACCATCAAACCAGAAAACATACATTTTGGTGGCAATAGAATATGTCACCAAGTGGGTTGAAGCAGAGGCATTGCCAAGAGCCACAGAAGAATCTGTTATACAGTTCCTGTTCCATCTATTTGTACGTTATGGCCTTTCAAGAGAGATAATTATAGGCGGTGGACCATAGTTTGCTGGAAACAGAATAGCTGCAACACTCAACAACTATCATGTCCAGCATAAAATTACTACTCCATAGCACCCACGGGAAAATGGGCAAGTAGAAAGCAGCAACAAAATAATAGAAACAATTCTAACAAAAACTGTTGCATCACATAGACGTGATTGGGCTGCCAGACTACCTGAAGCACTGTGGGCTTATAGAAAAACATGGAGAAGCACCACCGGTTACTCACCTTATCAGCTAATCTTTGGAAAACAGCCTATTTTCCCCATAGAATTCGAAATCCAAATATTACGAACAACACAGGAAGTTGGTTTAGACCTAACTGAGGCACAGACTAATCGACTACAACAGATCAATGAGCTGAATGAAATTAGGCTCTCTGTACTTCAACACACTGCCCTGATACAGAAGCAGAGAGATAAATGGAATGATGCTCTCATTAAAAATAAAGTCTTCCACGAAGGAGACTGGGCTCTTTTGTACGACTCCAGGTTTCAGGACTTCCTCGGGAAGCTCCAAAGTTGTTGGCTGGGACCATATGAAATCCAGAAAGTACATGACAATGGTACCCTTACCCTAATTACTATTGACGGTTCTGGATATGCCTTTAAGGCAAATGGCCATTGAGTCGGTCTCTATCACAAACCACTTACTCGAGAGTCCTTCTGCCAACAGCTACGCCAAGATTCAGATATGGAGATCTTAGGGGAGGAAGACAAGTCTTCCTCACCTGTAATTCACTAAGGAATTTACTTTTCTTTACATTCTGTACATAAATTCTTGAGTTACTTTTGTACATATCTTTGAAACAAGTTTTTCTACCTCCATTTTTCCTTTTCCAAAAGGAACAACATTTGTGAGTTTTTGTTGTTCCTTTTCCAAAGGAACGACATTTGTGTGTTTTTGTTGTTCCTTTTCCAAAGGAACAACACTTTTGCTTTCTGTTGTTCCTTTTCCAAAGGAACATCACTTTTTCTTCCTGTTGTTCCTTTTTCCAAAGGAACAACACTTTTAATTTTTGTTGTTCCTTTTCCAAAGGAACAACATTTATGTGTTTTCGCTATTCCTTTTCCAAAGGAATAGCACGTTTGCTTTCTGTTGTTCCTTTTCCAAAGGAACAACACTTTTTGATTTTTGTTGTTCCTTTTCCAAAGGAACAACACTTTTGAATTTTGTTGTTCCTTTTCCAAAGGAACGACATTTTTGTGTTTCTGCTGTTCCTTTTTCAAAGGAACGGCATTTGTGTGTTTTTGTTGTTCCTTTTCCAAAGGAACAACACTTTTGCTTTCTACTGTTCCTTTTCCAAAGGAACATCACTTTTTCTTTCTAGTGTTCCTTTTCCAAAGGAACATCACTTTTTCTTTCAGTTGTTCCTTTTCCAAAGGAACAACACTTTTGATTTTTGTTGTTCCTTTTCCAAAGGAACGACATTTTTGTGTTTCTGTTGTTCCTTTTCGAAACGAACAACACTTTTTCTTTCTGTTGTTCCTTTCCAAAGGAACAACATTTTTTTTTTAATTTCTATTGTTCCTCTTCCAAAGGAACGGTATATGTATGTTTTGCTGTTCCTTTTTTCAAAGGGATAGCATTTGTGAACTATTGTTGTTCCCTTCCTCAAAAGGAACACCATTTGTATGATTTTGCTCTCCTTGTGAAACAACTTGTTCCTTTTTCTATTCTAAATTGAGGATGCTTATTGCTAATGTTCTTTCAAGTCTTTTTGAATATGACTATGCACTTATGTAATGGGAACAAGAACACAGCATACGGAAATCAGTCAATCATAAATCGCTATATTTATAAGAAACTGCCCTGAATTGGTGAGAAGACACAAGGAAAAACATGCTTATTCATCATCTTTTGTTTCCATTGCTCTACTAATTCTGTTCTGATTGGTTATCTGTATCATGATGGTCCCTTTTTAATCCTAATTGATTATCATTCAGCAATAAGAGCAAAGGATCTATACCTTCCTATTGGGATATTAAGACTTCTTCCACCATTCCTACTCTTAAGGAGTGTTGAACCACCCTTTGTGTATAAACAGGAAAGACACTTTATGAAAAATAAGAAAAAAGGAAGCAAAACATGGTTTCTAAATTGTCAAATTGCAGGATAGGAAGTCTCATTACGAGCTGGCCTACCATGATCATCACGACGGAAGCGAAGTGGCATTCCCACTATGGCCACCACACCAGGGAAATGGTCCAAAAGGTATATCAAACAAACAACCCTTGGAATAGGAGGTCTCATCACGAGCCGGCCTGCCCACTATTCGCCCTTCCTCGGAATGCATTAATGGCTAACTGGTCACCAAGCCAGCATAATGGCCTACATTTTGACATTGCACAATGTTTCCTAGCATACACAAAGGACTATGGTTCCAGGGGTGAAACAAACAACTTTGCCAAGGTTATGGACACCTGTCGGCAGCAGAGCACTGTTAATGGTATTGAAGTCACATTATTTACACCAATAGGTAAGTGGATTGCATCCTTTTGTTTCTTATGCTGTGGTAATCAATTATATGATATTACCCCAACCATATAACACATGACTATATATTATCACCAGTCATTACAGAACCAGTGACAATGACTGCATGATACTCTCTATTTACGGCAAATGTCTTATCCCCGAATTTGCATCAAATCACCACAGTCTCTTACGTATTAAAACGACGCAACTTTATACCTCGATTTCAGTAATAGGCTATTTTTGTAAGCATGGCATATTGCCATACGCTGTTCCTTAAATAATTTGCTACAGAACAGACGCTGCTCCTTTATTTGATGGCTAGGATAGCCTATCACATTGCGGGGGGAAGCTTAACCTCATCATTCCCTAGAGCACGTGTCAGCTCGCCTTTTGGAAGATTATGTACTCGGACATAGCATGGCTCAACGGTATTATCTCTTTCTATTTTTTTGTTTCTTCTGCATGAGTTGTTGTTCAAAGCCATTTCCACTGCATACGTTGTAGCATTAGAGTTTAAACGAATGTTACGCCATCAACTTCTCTACGTTTCAACAAACAGTTGCAGTTCCTTTGAGAATTTGCAGTGAAACTATGGGAGGAAGTTCAATCTGCAGACAACCGCAAGTGCTAACTATTTCGGCTGTAGCCCGGTAAATCTTGGCAGGAGCAGGATGACTGACCTATCTTAACCACCTGAAGGAGTCCAATGAAACAGTAGCGATTGAATTTTTACAGAATTTGCAAGAAGACTACTCCACAGTAAGAGGAAAACGTATAGCAGTCACCGATGACATAATCGCAGAAGTCTCTGGACTACCAGCCACTGGATCGGTATGGACGATAAAGAAGGAAAGGCTGCAGAAGATTTTAGAAATCTTTCAGGACAAGGGATAGAGCCTGACAATTCGAGGAAAGGGGGTGTTGCCAGCAACACTAGGAGAGCCGTGGGAAGGATTAGCAAAGACCATCCAAAGCTATATCACTTGTGAAGGTAGAAAAAACATGGTAAGACCACGACATCTTAAACTCCTAGCTATTCTAAAACAAAAATGCTCCGTAAATTTACCTGCATTGTTGAATTCATTACTTCATGACGTTGCACGAAGCATGAAAAGAGCACAACACGTAGAGTTAGTTGTCAACCACCACGGATTAATGCGGTTGATAGTCAACCATAGTCTCACCCAGCAGTAGATCAGCTGGGAAGAACTAATTACCATCGTCAATGGAGGGTTGGCCACACCCGAATGTCCGAAAAAATGAAAACAAGTCACTAGCACACCCCAACATCCAGAAAAACGGAAGCAGGTCACTTGCACACTGGAGCAACCTGAAAAACATAAGAAATATGAAAAATGGAAACATGTTACCAACACACCTGAGCAACCAGAAAAACGCAGGAAATCGGCCCGGCTCTCATGGCTACGAGGGGGGCTGGAGAAGCCCCAGGAAGGCACTAGCCAGACAGTAGAAATCGAAGATGAGCAATCCCCAAGGGAGGACAAAGAAATAGAAGTACAGGATGAAGAGGCAGAACAGTCTGCAGAAGAAGAAGAAGAAAAGGAGGAATAAGCAGAAGAAGAAGAAGAAGAGGAGGCAGAACAATCTGCAGAAGAAGAAGAAGAAGAGAAGGCAGAGTAATCTGCAGAAGAAGAAGAAGAAAAAGATGAGCAATTTGAAGAGGAAGGAGACGAGGGAAAAGAAGTCGAGCAGTCTGAGTAGGAGGAAGGAATGGAACAGCAGGAAGGAAGCTCATTACAAGACCCATTAGGGGAAGATGAATTGGCCAAAGTTTTGGCCAATATGGGCGAATATGGCCAACCTCCGAGTCCATCAAACCTCCATGCCGGAGAGAAGCCCCAGGAGAAATATGCACCGGAGGAATCACATGCAGGAGAGGCAGAAGTAGAAAATTTTTCCGTTCATGATGAGAAGATGTCAGAAAATGCTGAGCAGGAACAGCCTGTTCCTAATCAGAAGGCACCAGAAGAAAGTCTGGAGGAAATAAGGGAAGAAGAAGAATTAGCCCAAGAAATAACAGAGCCAATTAAGGTTCTTGCCCCAGAACGACCACCCCAGGAAGAAAGTCAGGAAGCTAGCCGCAGTCCAAACTGCAGTAAACAGCCTGCTGTTCCTTCTAAAGAAATGGTGGAAATAAGGGCATTACGAAAGGAACAACAAAGATTATTGAACATAATAGTCCAGCTTCACCAGCAAATTAGGATTCTAAAGGTGAGGCAAAGGGTAAAAGGGACTTCAGGAAGAAAAGGTCCGACCACACCAGTAAAATCCCTTAAGGGAAAGAGGCAGAGGACCAAAATCCATCCTACTGCTCAAAACACTGATAAAAGCCAAGCTGCTATTCCAAATGAAGCTGAAAAGCAGACTGCTATTCCAATCGAAAAGGAACAGCAATGGGCTGATGTTCGTGTTAAAATAGAAAAGGATGATAAGATAGTTCAGACGGAGGCACCACCTTCGAGAGTAATAAGGGTTCTGAACTCAAAGAAACGCAATAAGAAAGTTCAGGTAAAGCTCCCAGCCTCCATGGCTGCATGGAAAAAGGATCCGAAAATGGTAACCCTTCAAAAAGGTTTGAAGCAGGCCCAGCAAGAAGCAGAAAAGCTTAGGGAGCAAACGGTCCCCCAAGAAAAATATGAAGAACTATAGCAGCAGCTAAGGAACGTCAAATTATCTGAAATCTAGGCCTTCGAAGGATGGCGGAAGGAACAAGAGAAAGTTGCAAAGGTAACTCGTATATTAGATGTAGTTATCAAACAGATGGATACCTTGTGTTCTCTATACAATGACGTCCTAGCATGTAGAGCCCCTGCTAAGAACTATGCCCTATTTTTAATGGAAAGTTATTTACAATTGAAAATAAAGACTGTTAAAGCAGGTGCTTCCATACAAATTAACACCAAAGATGATTTCATAAACTGCTATAAACATTATGGGGTAAAAGTGCAAAGATTATTGTGTGAATTTTACTTGCATAACTTTGTACTAGAATAAGACACCGAATTGAATCCTGGCCCTTTTGTTGGGGACATTCAATTGTAAGCATTTATCTCATTTGCAGTCAATCAAATTAAATGGCTCAAAGCCTACAAGGCTTTTCAAAGACAAGAAAACGGATTAGATCTATGGGTAAGAGTTGAGCCTAGGGACCCAGCACAGTTATGGAGGAGACATAGAAATCTCATGAAGGCTCCAGTAGTGATTGAAGCATTAGGACCCATGCATGAGGCAATCATTCTGCAGGGACTTGAATACTTTTACTCTATTAAAGACCCTGCCATTGATGCAGCTAAATTTCGATATCGAATATCTAATTCGAATATCCAGCTCAGAGAACCATTTAAGTATGAGAACTTTAAACTTGCTGCCAACTGTTTTCCCCTCTATGGTGAAATTTTTTTGAGGGCAGGGCCATCTTGGTTAGGATATAGGTTCCGGAGTCCAATCATTTGGCATCCAGCACCCGGATACCAAGCCCTGTATGAGATGCTTGAGGGTCATACAGGCCATTTCTTTGATCATTTAGTTTCGTATCATGGTTGTAGGCCCTCACATGAGATTCCATCTCCAGCCTACTCACTCACTACCTTGCATTTCAACTACAATGTTTTCATGAGGCCATGAAAGAGGGTAAGCCGGGGGGTGTGTGGAGTATCAAAGAAGGTATGTTTTGATGGTTATTTCAGTATCTTTTCATTAGGACTTATAAGCCTTTTTGCATTATGAACTTAGAAAATAATAGAGAATTATAACGAAACATGTGAGATTAATATAGAACGTTGACAATTGTCGTTTCCATGTACAGGAGGGAGGAAAAACGAAAAGTGGCCATCCTAAAGGAAATGACAAATATGAATTAACTAATGTCCCTTCGACGGGAGACCGCATGCAAACCAGATCAAAACAGACCAACCCAGGAAAGGAAGTGGAGATACCAGCTTGGCGGAGAAAAGAGAAGAAGTAACTCAGGATTAACGATTCTGTGAATCCCTCACGATCCTTGATCCTCAGGGATTGTTGTTTTATCTATTTCTGCATCTAGATATCTCCGTCCATATCCTTATATAAGGGATAGCTTTGTTAGCTAAAGGGAGGATTATGCCTTTATGTAATTTCTTTTAAAAAGATCAAGACTATGATCATTACGTCCTGTTAATACTTGCATTACTGTAATTTTACTTCATGCATTAATACAGACTTGGTTACTCTTTTATCTTTGAGCTTGGATCAACCTTAAGCGGTGTACCCCTGGAGGCTAAGGGCCCGGCCCTGGAGGACACTTGCTCTGGTACCATTACGCGTGGTGTCTGTGTGGTTTGCTTATCGACGTGATCTAGTAATTTGCAGTGTTTTATAAAGTTTATGTTACATGCTCTGTTGTGTTTAACCCATTTAATATTCCTACAAAAAAAAGTTTTGTATTGATGCTGCATCATGTTACTATTCCTTTAAGTGTTGATATAATTCAGTTAATTTCTACAGGATACTGTTGTTCCATTACAGAGTTTTTGTGTTATGCGATTGTGCCTTAGCATTACCGAATTTATCTTGGAAGTTCTGATTTTATATGATTATTGAATCCTTGAATATTACTGTTTTCATCTTGAGATGCAATCGTATGCTTTTACTTAGAGCGATAACAGAATCAGACTAAGCACGTCGTGTTTATATGGTTTTCAGTGTTGTTCCATCTTAGATCCATAGGCAATGATGTTCCATAGTGTGTGTACATCTTTAAGAATGAAGGATTGCTATTTGGATTGGTGTGATTGAATAGATTCACAGCTTGTTGAACTTAGTTACTGCTCATTTCCTTAAGTGTTGTTCCATTTTTGAATTGTTGTTTCATTTCTGAATTGTTGTTCCATTTTTGAATTGCTGTTCCCTTTCGAATTGTTGTTCCATTTTCAATTGTTGTTCCATTTCGAATTGCTGTTCCATTTCGAATTGATGTTCCATTTTCAATTGTTGTTCCATTTCAAGGTTGCTGTTCTATTTCATTGTTGTTTTCTTTACCTGCAGTTTCATTTCTTATTTGTTAAGAACAATCTCAGGCTGTAGTGAGTATCGACATCTGCTACCTGGCTCCCAGACCCTTGATCTGTTCTCCGAATTTTTTTCCATCAGTTTCTAAAGGGATGGATTATTGCTACCGAACCCTTGACTGATGCATTGCTTCATATCCGAGTGTGTGATTTAGCCTTTTGAAGTAGTTAAGTTGTAGACACGCATTAATTTACTTTTGTAGTTTCAAAACAGTTGTAGTATGAGCATTACTCTGACAAATGCTAAGCCTCAAACTGAGACACTCTTTGAAATAACAAAAGGTTCCCGGATTGACATATTAATGTGAGGTAACTAGAGGTGAACGAGACCCTTTTTATAGCTCCGCAACAGTTAGCATCTCTGGACATTCATAACATGACAGAGACTATTTTAAGAGTCAATAAGGTGCTAACTATGAGAAATTTTTTTCAGATAGTAGAAAGAAAATGCCAGGAAATGCAAGCAGATATAGAAGCCTTCACACAAAAATTTGCAATGTTACAATGCAAAGGTTTGCCTAGCTTGGTTACTAGCAGTGGGAAGCTATTAAAGCAAGAACAATATGCTCATAGGCTAAATACCTATGTGCAAAATCAGATTACAGCATCATCAAGCAGCACAGAAGAGACAGTCCCTCCCACAGGGTAAAGTTTGTATGATAAACTGGAAGGTTTGTTCTTCATTGAGCATGAAGTGGCACATCGTTTTGATTTCCAGCCAAATTATTACAGGTACACTGAAGCTGGTGAGGCACTAATCAAATTGAGAAAGCACCAATTACCAACAGATCAGTGGTGGCAGAGTATGTTGGAGGTTGTACGAAAATAAGTTCAGTTCTCCTTTTTTTGTAAATTGTTAGCATTATAAATTAAAAGGTAATATCTGGAAAAATCAAATCAGTTGAGGAAGAAGATTCACACCAAAATATAAAACAGGCTCAGACACAGGTGGCAAAAGGAAATACAACATGAATGCACATCAGGGAAGCAGTCATCAACCGACTATCAGAGTCAAAAAGTCAATAACAAGCAGGACACCTACAGTAGCCAGTACAACATATTTATTTCCTCAGTTATTGCTGTGCGATTTTTTCCACATTAGTTATTGCGTCTGCCAGAGTAGATGGATAAATTTATGTCTAGATATTTCCCTACGGGATATTTTGTAAACTTCTTATAAATACTTGCAAAAGAGATGTATTATTGTTGGCTGATGAATATCATTCTGGACCTGCTCTGTAAATTTTGAGAACTCTTCTGAAATAAAATTGCTGGATGTTGTGTTGGTGAATTTGTTGGTTGTGGAATCAATGGCTAAAGGATGTGTTGCAGAATTCTTGTGTTGATGCATGGATCAATAAGTTTCTCTTACTCTTGGGTTACTGTATTTGTAATTTATTTATCATATGAATACCATGTTCTAAATTACAGGAAGAAAGGATAACCCAGAATTTACTATCTGTACTCTGTGTTCAGTTCCTGTAGTTTTCTATGTTTTCCACGGGACCATCATGGGCAAGAATTCCTAAGTGCTCTTGTCTCCTTGGTTCTTACACATTAAACATCATCAAGGAATTCTTAATTGCTCCCTGTTAATGTTTACACAATTTCCCTCTGTTAACATAATGAAAGATTCTTGATTGCCTTTCATTTCCTGAC
>APFE030603406.1:11742-28975 GCA_000404065.3 Pinus taeda
TTCTTGTTTCCATTTTTCCTCCCAGAAAATATCCAGGTCTCCTTCTCTTATTTCCCAAAAACTATTTCCTTGGACTAAACCTCTGTTCGCCCAGGCTTTGTTCTAGATAGCTGAGCCTTTTATGTTTCCAGACATCCTTATGAGTTCAGTGTGATGCCAAGAGCTGGCATATTTTTCTTTCCATATGCTTTCCCATTGCGCCTTTGGATTTTTAATCCAACGCCACTAGAGTTTGGCCCCTAGCTCCTTACTAAGGATCTCTTGGTCATATATGCCTAAGCCCCCATGATTCTTGGGTTTACAAATATTTTCCCAAGAGAGGAAGACCCATTTTTTCCTCATTTCCTCCCTACCCCAGAGAAAGTCTCTTTGGATGTTTCTGGATTGCTGCAAGACTCATATGGGAGCAAGTAGCACTGAAAGCATGAAAATTGGAATTGATTGGATCACAACCTTTGTCAACACTAGTCTGCTAGCCAGATTTAAAGATCTGCTTGTCCATTTTCTGACCTTGTCTTTCATTTTGGTGATCAAGGGTTCCCAAGTACTCTTGTGCAGTGGTTTTGCTGTTAAACGAACTCCTAAGTACTTTGAAGGGAGGGAATCCCTCTGAAAGCCTAAAATTATGGAGGTGTTTCTCTGAATAGAAATATTGGTATTAAAGAAAAAAAATTGGATTTGGAGAGGTTAACTTCCATACCTGAGGCCATGGCAAAGTCATTCAGAATTTGTTCGAATGCCCAAGCCTCTTTAACAGTGGGGATACCTTGTAACATGGTGTCATCTACAAATTGTTGATGTGTCAAAACCTAACCATTCTCCTTCAGAGTGAGACCTTAAATTTTACCCATTACTCTGGCATGCTTAATAGCCTGGCCAAGACCTTCCATCATGAGGATGAAGAGAAAGGGAGAAAGAGGGCCCCCCTGCCTCAGCCCTCTGGAAGGAATAGAAATCTCATTAACCAATATTGAAAAGCTAGAAGAGGTGACCAAGGCCATGACCCATCCTACTCAGATGTGATAAAAACCAAAAGCCTTTAGCATATTCCTGATATAGGTCCAGTTCACTTTGTCATAAGATTTTTCTATGTCCAGTTGCAAGATCATACTAGTTTTCCTTGTGTTGGTTAATGATTGAACCACTTCATGTGCTTGAATAATGTTATCCAGAATTTTTCTACCTTCAACATAACCTGATTGCTCCCCCGATATCAAAGAGGGAAGCAGAGGTTTGAGTCTGTTGGCTACTAACTTGGAAATAATTTCGTAGCCCACATTGCAAAGTGCTATGGGTCTATACCAATCTAGTGTCTTTGCATTTTCCTGTTTAGGGATCAGTGAGATGAAGGAGGTATTGAGCGCTCGCAATATGGTTCTGTTCATCCTAGAGTCTTCCACCACAATCAGAATATCCTCTTTTACTATATTCCAGCAGGCTTTAAAGAAATCTACATTGAAGCCATCCAGGCCTGGAGCTTTGCCATTCTGCATGTCTTTGAAAACCTCACTGACCTCTTCTTCCATCATTGATCTATTGAGATTGAAATTGTCCTCTTTAGTCACCAGCTTAGGTATATGTTTAGTTACGTCCCTAATGTAATGTTCTCTATCTGGATTATTTTCCTGAGCTATTTCACGGAAGTGCTGGACCAACACGACCTCTATCTCTTCATGGGATTGAATAATTTGTCCGTCTCTTGGTCTTTCTTGCTCAGACTTAACAAGTTATGATTCAAGCCATCAACAAATAAGACATTCCTAATTTTAACCTTTTATTTTAACATAACAATTCTTTTTTCTTTTATAGTAGCAGGTGTATTGTTTCAAAAGGTTACGTTATTTTCTTTCTTTATTTCATTAAAAGACATAAACTTATCTTTATCATCTATCATGTGTTTTGAGCATCGACTATCAATGTACCACAAATTTTCTTGACCCCCTACATATAAATCTAGACCACAGTTCTTAGTTCCAATGGTTTTCTTCTTCCATACCTTAGATGTTGTTCCCATTTGCTCATCTTGAGATATTGATCGATCTTCTCTCCTGAATTTAGATTATTTATGCCTAAATTTATTTCCAAAGGAGCATTCAATTTCATATTGACGAGGAGAGAAGGCATTGTGAGAATATTTCTCATTCTTTTGTTTTCTTGCTTCCCTAGTCATGATAGTTTTTTAAGCAACAAATTGAGCAACCTTATGACCAAAATTGTGAGAAACAAAGCATTTTCCATTAAATTAGAATCATTTGGGAGTATAGTACCTTCTAGTTTTTTTTCTTTTGAACAAACTGATAAGACTTTAACAAGAAGGTATTTGGTCCTTTATTCTTTTACTGTAGAATGGAGTGATGTTGACTGCTTCTTTTTACTTCATTGAGATAGCTACTTTACAATCTTTGATGTTCTTCACAGTGTCCAAGAGTCATCTTTATAAGAGGGGACCGTTGAACTTTGATGATTTCATCCAAGATTTTATATCCTTTAGAAAATCTAAGATTAAGATTTCTTTCTTTCTCAAGTTATTTCCTTAGATTGACTATTTCACATTCTAGCTTCTCATTATAATCTTCCTTTACTTTGACTTGTTTCTTCTGCTAATTTATCTTCTTCTAACAAATATTAAGTTGATATATTTATTCAATAAATGCATCCTTTTCTTCTAGGGAATCCATGAAATTATCATGAGACTCATCTTCAAATTCCATAAGTAAATGACATTCTTGATCAAACTCATCTTCTTCATCACTATCATTATTGCATAAAAAATGAAATGGATAACATTTATAACAAAATCCCATACCTGATAATTCTTCTGAATATTTTCTTCCATTTACTATTTTCTTATTTTGAGTTGCTTTCTTCTTTTTCTTCTTTCTTATTGTCTTGACAGATCTCTTTCAAGCGATCAATCTTCTGCCAAAGGACCTGCTCTGATACCAATTGTTGGGAAAAATACTAAGATGGGTGGGCGGGGGGTGGTGGGGGTGAATAATCATTTTCAAATCATTTAAATTTTCAATTCCATATCCTAATTTATGTACATGACTTTACTGAAAGGAACCCGTGTGTGTATAGGATTATTATTAAGACAACTAGTGTATAAATGGTAAACTTACTTTTCAGTTCATTCATCTTATGTTTATCTTGAGCCAATGCATTAGTACTTCATTAAACATTAAATAAACAATAACCATGTGTAGTAAGAATAAAATAAACCATCACACATAAGAAACACACATGAACTACAGGATTTAAGGTGGAAACCCAAAGTGGGAAAAAACCATTGTTGCTATCATGTCTATCTTGTTTCTAATATAAATAAAACCTTCTCACAATCTTGTACTAGCATACAATCATACTAGCACATAGGCACCCACCTGTAGAAGGCTACAACCTTCACCCATTTTCTAGCTCCTACAAGAAGGTTGTTCCAACCCCTTGATTTGATTTACTAGCTACCACTAGAAGGAAGCTTCAACTCCCTCATTGAAGGCTCCAACCCTCAACACCTCCTGGGATTGTGTTTCATAAATTTTCATATTGGATCCCGTTTCTACAACACATCACAAATTTTAGGCCATGTTTCATCAAATTTTCAGACTAGGACTACTACCAACATTTAAGCCCAAAACCAAACATCAAAACTGAAACTGGTCACTGTAACAAACCACTAAATCATCATATGAAACAACTAATCTCTGACCCAATTGAATCATTTGAATCAACCAATCAACTGAAACACAAATCAATTAACTTAAAAAACCAGAACAGCTAGATCACTGCAACCAAAATACCAATCAACATATTTCAAATCACATAAACTAGTTTCTATTACTGTAAACCCTGATCAACCATATGTCAAAATATATATGCTACTTTACAGTAGCAAGCCCACGTGTATATACACTTTCCATTAAGCATACCCATGTACAGATATTAAACCATTTAATGTTCAAAACTGAACCACTGTTACTCTGAAATAAATATTGAATCACACACAGATCCACTACAACATTCTGAAACAATCACAGAACCTTCATTGAACTTCAATAAAAAAACAACAAGTATCTTCAACATTCTTCAATTAGTCAATTCACATTTTGAACATTATTGTTAATCTCAACTCATCAAGAAGACTTCATTGATAGACAAAATAAACACATCAAGATTGATTGAACTGAACGAACATCATTTTCATCAAAACCATACTTTTTGTACGTGCTTTACTTAAAGCATATTCGCATGTATATGTGCTTTTCAGGAAACAAACCTGCATATAGATCAAGAAATATACACGACTGTTTAGTATCACACTCACCTTTGGACATGCCTTTCAGGCTATAAAACACGCTTACAAATCTGCAGTTTCTTACTCAAACCTTCGCTACAACACAAAAATTCAAACATACCCAGGTCTCAGCATACACAAAAAATCGTGCATCAAGCCACTATCAACACAAATAAAATCACCTCATAATGAAGATTTTCATCTCAGATCTATTGGATCTGATCCATCATCAAATTCCTGGGTGCATACTTAGTTTTAAATAAAGCAAAACATGAACATCCCATTACATGCATACTTTCTTCATATCTAACTCTTCATAAAATATTCATCTCTTGCACACTTTTTCCACTTTGAACTTCATCTCCTTATATAGCTTAGCCCTTATCCAATACCACAGGATAAAATGATACTCTGGCTGATGAATTTCTTATACAAGATCAAAACATCTATTGTTGGGATCAATAAGATAGGGAAATACTATGATAAGAACCCTTGCTATTTATAATACCATGGTGCATAAAGTGTATGCGGATTTTCTTCTTCATACTCACATTTGTATGTGGCTTTGATTTACAGAACCCTTGTATACTCCACTTTGCTTCACCAAACCTGAGTATGTACACTACTTTGCTTCATAGAACTTGTGTATACTCGACATTGCTTCATAGAACCAGTGTATACTCAACTTTACTTCAACAAACCTCTGTATACTTCTTGAAACTTCATCTTTATAATTTCTCTGTCTCTGAACTACTATGCCTTTGATCAAACTCTTCCACATGTAAATACATCATTTTGACATCTTCATCAAGTAGGTTGGCATCAAAGGACAACTCATCAAGTAGGTTTCCATCAAGGACAACACATTAGTCATAATGCCAACAATATCCACCTAGATAACTTGGAAAAGAAATTATAATTAAGGCCAAAGAGATTAATTAAGTTTTGTACAGAAAATTGTAAACACTCTTACCTCTTTTTAATTAAGGATATGATGTGCTTATTTTTCTTTCCATTGGAAAATATGATTTTTTATTTTTGTAAGTCTTTGGGAAGAGAAGTAAAAGAGAGAGTTTGTAAAATAGTGAAAATGAGTTTGGCTCAACTCTTATACTTTTTAAATGTTTTATTTCTTCATATAAAAGGAAATACCATTTATCATGGAATTGTAATTTATAAAGATAGAACTTAAACGTGGATCCCACATTATCTGAAAGGGAAAAGAAAATCTTAAAAAAGAGTTCAAGGTTTGGCTAAACCCTACTTTTTAAAATGGGTTACAAGTATTCACATTCATCATTGATCTCAAAGAATAAGTCTAGTCGAAAACTTAATGTACCACTAAAATAATAAAAGTATATATTCATTGTTGCATACTTGACCTACCTTGGAATAATGGGATTGTAGGTATATTGGGTTTACTTATGTGTAGTTTTGCATGGATTCTTCAATGGTTCTAACATTTTTTTTTAGTATTTTCATATATATTTAATTTTAAATAATATGCATGTGATTTAATAAGGCATAAACGTTTGATTGAAGAAATACATCAATTCATATGTCCATAAACCAAGGTGTAATAACTTGTAAGAGGAGACTAAAGTATGCTTCTTCCTCTAATAGTAACGGAACATTGATTCATGGCAATGTCAATAACTCAATTGAACAATTTTGAATAATTGAAATGATGGTAGAATTAAAAACCACTTGTGAAAATTGTTAAAAAGGGACCTGCCTAAAATTCGAATAAGAGGTTATCATTAATCAAAGTGTCAAAAATGATGTTAAAAGACCACTATGGGGAGAAAAATTGGTATTGTATATCACCCAAATGTTGAAAACAAGTGAGTATGAGATAATTGAATATAAAAAATGGGTAAATGAGGAAACTATTTGTAAAATCAAGATTAGGAAACCAAGGAATTATGATATTCCTTACATGATTTAGATAATCTGGTTCTTAGTCATCACAATAAAATTGTTTGGAAGGTTAAATTTTTAAGAACTTCAAGTAAAATTAATTAGAATAGGAGGAGAAAATTGATAACATGGTCGATGCAACTAGTGAGGTAAATGATCTCATACAAATGGTTGATATTACTCGTGACACAAATTATTTAATGAAAACAATGGATGTTACTTCTAACATAAATGATCCAATGCAAATTATTCAGATGTTACTTGTGACACAAATGATCTAATGGAAATGGTTGATAAACAGACAAACAAATGGAAATGGAATTTTTTTTGTAGTAATTGAAGAAATGTTTTGTTGAAGATGATCCATGAGTAGAAATAATTAAATACAAATTTGCAAGGATAAATCATAAAATTGTAACGATTTAAAATATTTTTTCTAGATGAGGATTTTGGACACAAATGGGGCCCAATCATACATGTCCTTTTAATTTAAACATGATCCAATGATGGTCCTTTATGCACCTTAAGAGAGGGAATACATTCATGGAAGACAATGTTATCATTATAAATAGTAAGTGATCAAACAGAACCACCAACTATAGTGATGAAAGAGGTTTAGAAAAATGAAAAGAGTCCAATGCTCAATCTTGGATCTCTCTGACATACTTATCATCTTGCAATGACTAGGTACAATTTCAATGACTATTGTTATGCTTCAATATTTCAAGTCCTATCAATATAAATTCAATTAGAATTTAGAAATTATAGTATGGAAATGGGTCCTCTCAAGGCGTTATCTACAATAATTCAACCATTCATTGGGATTTTGTTTGACACCTAATTATGTCTAATTTCAAAGAGTCCTTTAGTGAGCTTAATTTTTCACTATTTGTAAGGAAATGTTTATACATGACATTTATTCACATCAATAATTTTCTCTCTTTCAAAATTCATTTTAGGTGAACCATTCAACATCCATTTTGGTGGTTCTTTAGGAATATCTTTATCAAATCTCATTTAAAATTTTTTGGACTAAAGAAGGAACATTATAATAGTTTATGGAGTACTTCATGTTGCATTATTGGTATAATTATTTATACTTGTGATTGAGAGGGAAATATTAACTTGTGAATCCATATATAATCACAAAGCCTAAGATCACCTATTTTACAAGCTTTTATTCTTATCCTTGATGAAGTGTCATATTTATCGATTGATGAGTTGTTAGAGTGGCACTCCTTATTTTACATGGTGATTACATCCATGTACTATATGGATATCATTAGATTTTGTATATTGTTGAGATGAATTAAAGTCTTTTCCACCAATTCTTGTGTCATGCCTCATTTCATACATCAATGTGTTCTATTTTTAAATAGTTAATAGACCAACTAAAAGAGATGGGAATCTGTAAAATTGTGTTATCAAAGCCATAGAAATATTATTGTTCATGTCTACAAATTCTACACACGGACTATGTTTTTCAAGTTCTCCAAGGCTTCATGAACAATTAATTTCATAAGGCCATGGTCTTCTCACTTGTACACTGGTATTTATTTATTTTAAATACTGAAGTAAAAAGTAGGGTACTTAATTGGTGAAGGAGATTGAAAGGATAGGCATAAAAGATGCTTAATCTCCTTCCACATGAGATATATTTTAGGACATGGTAGGCCATGTTAGGTGATGGTTTCAGGAGACTTATCATATCTCATTATATGGAAATTAATATAGTCTATGTAATTCATCATGAAAAATGTGGTTCTTAAATAGGGAATTACAACATTTCAAATTTCTAAGTTTTTTTTGGGAAAATGTCTTTTTCGATTTTAAGGTTGGAATTAGTGATGTATTTGCACTAGATGTTTCATTTAAGTATGAAAGGAGATATTGCTTCATAATCTCATGCCCAATTGAGATCACCAGACATTAAAATAGAATGATTAAGACAATCTAATAATGATCCCCAATCCAGATGCAATTTGTAATGCTACAAAGTATGAGAAAGTACCTTGCCTCTTCGTAGGTTCGTGAAGGTTTTTGGGCTTGATGAAAAATCCTTGTGCTCCAATCAAGTGATCTCTTTTATCCACTCCCAATCCAAATCCTACACACAAACACAACCAAAATGAGATGACAAGTGATCTTGCACAAAAGATCGTTAGCTCAAAACATCTAGAAATCACACATATAAATTACTGGAAAAATTATATAAGGGGAAGGAACATATATTTTTATTAAATGTATAAGTGAAAGTACATCAATATACCTTCAACAAATAAG
Organism: Pinus taeda; assembly: GCA_000404065.3. Taxonomy (NCBI): domain Eukaryota; kingdom Viridiplantae; phylum Streptophyta; class Pinopsida; order Pinales; family Pinaceae; genus Pinus; species Pinus taeda. The sequence continues at coordinate 20,240 of APFE030603406.1, forward strand.
ATCCTCTCCTCCAACTTGTGGTATGGTCTCCTCTCCTAATATAGCAGAGCTCTCCTGCTATAGTTTAGATACCTCCCTCCTCCTTTCCCCTTCCTCATGGTAAGATTATATAGGCTCATTATACCCTCTAGGATAATGTATCTAGACACCTACAGGGTTAATATGTTAGGAATCTTCTACAATAATTGACCCCTATCAAACTCCTACATAACTGGGTCAAGTTGATCTCCTTGGAATGATAGACTCTAGAAACATTTTTCACACTTATGAAATTTTTCTAGATTATCTCAATTATGAAATAAATATTATCTCATAATTATAATATTTTTGTGAAATAATTATGAGAAATTTCTCGATCATGTAATTCCACCCTTTTATCATATGATAAATCTCACATAAGTAAAAAGAAAAGGTGAAAAGAGGTGCATTTTGGCCAAAAAACTTAGGTAAGTTTGTTGGGTGATTTAATTGTATGTTAAATCCCTATCATTTAATTTGTCATCCCGAGGGTTTCATAAACTTATAAGAAAACCAAAATATATGGGACCTCAAATGAGACTGTTTTAGGAGGTTTGTTTAGAATGGAAATAAAGAATGTAAATGCATATTACAAATAATTTCTAAAACTAAAAAGTTTCTAGTTCAAGATGCAACAAGCAAAGGAAGAGGCTCTCAATTCGAGAGGTCTTGGTTGTCCATCCCCACAGTACTATCCTCAAGAATAGAAACTAAAGAGCATCAGTATGTGATGTATAGAAAGCAAGAGAAGAGGCTCCTAATATAGGATGTCCTGGTTGTCCTTCCTCATAGTTCTATTCCAACAACATTACCATTACATAAACTTGAAGATAATTTGAAATAAAATAAAGGAAATAAACTTTAATTATTGTTTAGAACAAATATAAGGAGAGCCTAACTTAGAATCTTGTTTGTCCCCTCATATTCTAATTAGAAATCAACTAAAATTCATTCATAAGCATCAAAAATCAAGAATTCATAAATAAATTGAAACTAGAAAAAGAGAATGAATTCAATTATTACTCATACCAAATGGAAGAGAGACTAACTTAGACCCTTGTTTGTCCTTCCATATGCTAATAATATTTAAACTAAAATTCATTCATTAATAATGAAAAATCTTCAAAAATCTAAATAATTAAATGAAAATAAAATCTATCATGAAATAAATTGTTTCTTTGATCCTTTTAGAGTGAGCTCAATTCTCTTAAGAACAAAGTGATAAACTATTCCATAAATTCATATACTACATTAAGACAATTTATATCTAAAATTGTAAAAGAAAACTTTATTCTATTCCATCATAAGTTAGGATACATGCTCCAAGAGCCCTCCCTTTGGAATGGAGGAGGTACTCCTATTTATACAAAAACATAAGCAACTAACTCATTAACGGAGATCCACTAATCCCTCCTAGATCCACAAATCCTTCATATGGTTACAATCAATATGAGACACATATTCCTTTATCCATGATTTTTCTCCATGAGATATGCTTGACCCCTATCCCAAATCTCTTTCAAATCTTCAAGAGAATTCGAATTTGAGTCTTGGAGGCCACATAAGAGCGTCTTGGAACCTTCCAAATCACCTACACATGTCACCAAACACATTCCACCTCTAGGTAAAAGAAAATACATGCTATTTTTCTAGGTTTTAATAATAAATTCTCTTTAAATACATAAAATAAATAAACTTGGAGAATGAAAATATGAACCCATATGGTAATGGAAATATAATGATAACGTGATGAAATGAGGTGACAAAATGAGGATAAAGGTGAAAATGGAGTGAAAGTGTATGCTAATTTGGCGGCCCAACATACCCCCCAACTTAATTTATTGCATGTCCTCATGCAATCTATTGCATTGATTTACTTTAATCATGATTTGATCTTTCGAATTGTCTTCCTTTTCTATGAACTTTGGTTGATGGTAATTATTCTTTCATCTTCTCATAACCATTTGATAACTTTGTTCCTTTTGCAAAGTGTCCTTTCGAAAAATATTTTATTGCAACATATTACTTTGGTTGGTTCTTCTGTGGAAACCAACTTTTATTAGTATCGGTTCTTGTGTAACAATACTTTTGTTATTTTTGTTTTGCATCAAAAGACTTTGGAAACATTTAATCAACCCTTCATTCTATGATCATAATTTGCAAAACATGCAACGTTTTGAATAATAATACAATAGTAGTTGTTTGGAAAAGTAAGTTGGTCAGGATGGCATGTGTATAAAGGACATATATGACATATGAAAGGTGATAATGGAATATGATAGTGATAGATATTGTGAAATGTGAATATGAGGTATGATCATGAATTCCCCCTTCAACTAGAGATATGGAAATGTGAAAAAGGAAGTGAGAAACTTTCCAAAGTTACAATTTTAAGCATCTTAAGGAATTGGATGAATAAAAATTTGAAAACCACATACCTTCACGTACACTCAATGTACATGAGTTGTGTATACTGAAGAGTGTGGCTACTAATGCTACTGGATCATGGAGTATGTAAACTAAGGAATTTGGATATTCTTCTGTGTTCTCTTTGCTGATGACAAGGTTTGAATCTTTATTGTTGCTATGACAAATTGATCTATTGCAAACTGTTAAAATGATATATTCTTCAATCGTTACAACACCTAATGGTACAATTATAATCATGTGAATAAATGTGTCGATGTTGAGCATGAAGAGAAGTCATTGGATAACAGACCATTGATGCATGTTGTTAACCAATGTGAGGCACATCATTAATGTCAATGAGTGCCAAGGTACCTAAGTACATCTTTCGAAGGGCGAATAGATGAGCTGATGTTGAGCCACTTGAAAGATCAAATGATCAAGGGACTTTTTTGTATTCCCATGATTGTTGGTGAGAGAGCCTATCACTGAGAAACACAAGCCTTAAGGTACTACTAGATACTCTAGCTTTGAACCTAGATAATGTGCTGATGTTAATAGGCCAAGACTTGATAGAAGGGAGGCCTAACTTGAGCACGAAACAATAATTTTGAAGGATTGTGGATGATAAATTTTGCAGTGGATCAAGGTTTATATGGAAAAATGAAAAGGAAGTGGAATGAATTAGCTTTGTAGAGGAGCTAAATGTTTTATTGTTGGGTTACAGGTTAGTGAAAGTGAGGTAGGAAAATGACTATGAAGGAAAATTTATTGACTGAAAAAGTGGGAATGGAATGAAGGTTTTATTTACTGAAAAAATGAGGAATACAATGATGAATGTAAATGGAAATGAGGTGAATGTTTTATTGACTAAATAATCATGGGTGCAATGGAGACACTGGCATTTGAAAGGCTTGCAAGTGATGGATTTGATTTGACATCATGTGCTCATGTATTGATGTTTCATCTTTGTTGTTATTTTGATATTTTCTTGTGAAAGAAATGTGATCTTTGAGAGGCTTTGCAATTATTTTATAGATATGATGAAATTATCCCCCTTGGCTTACCCAAAAGCATGTCCTCATGCTTGAAATGGGGTCTTTAAAAGACAATGTTTGCTTGTGGTCATTTATTTATATTCTTGGAACCTACAAAAACTTAGTACTTTTTTATCCAATGAAATGTAATTTCATCATAAGATAGAGGTGATCAATCTCTCTATTTATGAAATTTACAAAACAAGCTAAGAATTGGTACTAATAAAACAAATTCATGAAAGAAAAACTGAAAGAATTTATACATTTGTCGAAACTAGTTCCTCATTTTACCTATTATATCATGTCAGCAATTTATTCATTCTTTAACTATTTCAAATTCTTATTATATCTTTCTCATTATGTATATCTCATCGAGATCTTTCCAATGACGCTTGAATCATCGAAATCCGATGTTGTATGAGAAAGTTTTTCTTATTTGAAATTTGGGTGAAACATTGAAGATTGTCATGAGGTTTCTTAGTTGCAGGATTGCACCCTTCCTACATATAAAATTATTGTCTATCTTCTTTAGCTGAGACATGACATAAAATTTTCCAGTCTGTGATGTTGTTGGCTTTTGTACCTGCAAGACTCAAAGAAACATGATCATATAAAAATACTTTATGAAACGAAAACGCATGTCTGTAGGATTCAATCTTCCATCTACAAAATTCTCTTCAAGGCACTTTGCAAAACAATAATCTTGTAGATGAAGCACCCTGATCATTCTTCTTCTTGATCCATTTTTAGTGTTGAAAAATAAGCTGGCATATGGAGGGTGATTGTTTAATAGTGATGTGGCAATGGGTGACATGGAAAATGGATGATGTGACATTTTGACTGATGATATGGCAATGAATGTGCAATATTGACCAATGTTGTGCTGCCATGTGGTGGAAAAATTGTTATTTAATTAATGTTGTGTCAAAATTTTAGAATAATTAACAAACTCCAATCCCCACAAGATTTGAACTCGTGACCTCTATTACACAATTTAAATGACTTTACGAATAGATCACAAGTCACATTTATGAATTTAATAGAATTTTGGAAATTTTAATTACTCTAAAATGAAAATTGAAACAACAACTTGACAAGTGACCAATCTAAATCCAATATTTTTAGGAAAATATGGTTCGAAAATATTTTCCAAATCATTTTTCATATCTTATGAACTCATAATTTTTTCCTATAAAGTGAATATTTTTAACAAATTTTTATTCCATAAAAGCTTAGGAAATGTTCGGACGTTGGATGGTTGTGGCCTTGGCCCTGGCTGCTGACTGCATTTAATTGAAAACCGTTTTTTGTTCATGCAACTGGCAAATAAAGCTCCAGACAACCCTGAAAATCTCTCAAACGGTACGAATTTGGAGGAAAACTCTTGCATTAAACATAATTCACCCCATTCTGAGAAAAACCCATGTTTTATATTTGTGATATTTGTTTTCATCTAAACAACAAATGCATTTTAAAAATGATGTTTTTAACCTCTGCGAATTTAGCCTCTACTCACATAACTGCCGAGTGAAATTTGTTTGTTTGTTTGTTTTTTTTTTTAAGCGGGAGAATGCACAACTATCTCTCATTTTTTCAAAATCACACAACATTCGCAGCAATTCGTTTCCTTGGCTTCCATGAATTTTTTTTTATTTGTTTACTTTATTCTCATTCTCATTTTTGTGTTTTTATTTATTTTTATTATTTCTTTGTTTTTTAAATGTTGTTTTGGTTTTTTTTTCAAATTTGTTTAAATAAGAAAATATCTTTTGTTTTTCTTTTTTAATTTATATGTGTTTCATTCACTTTTAAATTATATATATATTATATTATATATATATATATATTTAAGATATATATATATATAATATATATTATATATATATTATATATTTATATATATAATAAAAAACATTAAATTTTTTTTGTTCCATTTAATTTTTTTTATATATTAAATAATGAAAAGAGAAGAGAATCATTTTTTAAAAAAAAGATATACTAACATGAAAGTTCGTTCTCTGATCCTCCAAGTCACACAAAGCGCAGGAGCAAAGCATACTCGAGATTTCATTAATCAATATATATTTTTTTTTTGGATGCATAAAATAAAATGAAAAGAATCGATCTCACACCTAAAATTTTCACTCTTCAATATTCGCTTGTGCCCTTTGTTCACAATCATTTTTTTATTGCAAATTTTTCCTACCAAGGGTTAGTAAACGGGTGGTTCTTACTGCACCACCAAATTGCAAATTTTTCATAAAAATCGAAAAAGCTTGTTTTTTTATTTGTTAGTCCTATTCTATTGAAAAAGAAATCAGACATTCTCTTAAGTATAAGAGAATTTCCAATGCATCCATTTTGTACGTTTTAACCCCGTACAGATATTACCTGCATACGAATTCTAAAACACATAAAATAAACAATGCGAGAGCATAACACATAAAACACTTATACATAGAGATTTTCCCCTAGATCCAAAAACTAGGACTACCAACTTGATTTTTCATTATGTTGCTTTTAGTGTTACAATACATATTTATACATGTCGAAACATCCAATACCTTGGACAAAAAACCATCGTGTCCAAAACCATGTGCGAAAAATATGCACAAAACCATAGGTAGGTCCACCCAACCTAATATGGTGATCTGAAAATGGGGCACTTAGGCTTCTTGTCTAAATTACATGAACCTCTCCTACTTCCAAAGCTTAGATATTCCCAAGTCTTTATGATTAACCAATGCGGAATTAAATATGTGCTTCAAAATGAGGTTTATGCTTATGTTTGTTTTAAATTGTTTATGTGTTGTAAATTGATTTTCTTAACTAATATAAAACATATAACAGTGAAACAATGCAACAAATGAACATCACACATAAGACAACAAATTTAATATGGATTTCACCCAAAAATCTTGGGCTATATCTCCTTGAGCTCTAGTCAAATCCACTAGGCTCTCTGGGATTATGGTCTAAGTTCGTTTACAATCTCCACGCTCAACTCCATTGGTTTACACAGAACACAATGGGTTCAAAACACCATCTTATCCCTTGGCTCTAAAGCACTCGGCTTTCTGGCTTTGGCTCTCGGCTCTGGCTCTAGCTTTGGCTCTGGCTCTAGCTCTTGGCTCTAGCTTGTGGCTCTAACTCTTGGCTCTGGCTCTGGCTCTGGCTCTGGCTCCTCGGCTCTAGCTTCTTTGGCTCTGGTTTTGGCTTTCTGCAACCTTCAGCTCTCTGAGTTTTCACTTGACCTCCAAGTGACTCCAAAGACTCCCTTAGCTGCTCTACACAATAGCTTTTCTCTCTCCTGCTTCTGCCTTCTGCTTTTGCTCTCAATTGAGCTCTCCGCCTTGTTTGAGGTACTTTTCTAGGTTTCTGCTACCCCAGCCATTTTCTGTGATTCATTATCCCTCTGCAGCTCTACGGCTTCTCTGCTCCCTATCAGTTAGACTGGCAAGCTGGCTCTGCAGCTCCATGGCTTCTAAATGCATCATTGCCTCTAGAAATGCCTGCTTGCAGTGTGGCATGATGATCAAGAGTGGTTAAAGAGGTTTCGGGGCCTTCTCTCAGGCAAAAACCAAAAAATTGAGAAAACCCCATTACACAGAGAATATCTGCAAAATACACTATCAAGCGTGTATTTTGGATGTGAAATTCCATTCAATCACCCCTAAAATCCCTATCGGGTCCGCCATTAAGAGTTATATCACATCGCGTAGGCATATTGGGTAAAATCCCAAAACACGGGAAATCATTGAAAATCCTGTCAAAATCCTTTTTATCGGACTACAAATTATATCGCATCCACCCTAATATCGCATCGGGTTCGCCTTTGGCCATTGTTGCAATCCCCACCATTGATCTACGGGATCTCTGATCCAACGGTCGATATCCAATTTTGAGCAGCTTAGGAGTACGGAGCTTACCTACCCGAAAAGGCAGTTTTCCTCTCTCCTTTGCCAACCACGTGTCGACCAGCGTGTGGGATTGGGCAAAGCTGGCCCAGTACGATTTATCGCTTGAGGCCCACCTTTATGGAACTCAAATTTTATAGGGCTGCATGTATAAACCTTTTTGGTCCAACTTTATCGCTTTCGGGTGCTTTCCTTTGTGTTTTGGTTTTTACACCAAAAAACGTTAATACAAAGGAAATCCCTTTTACCATAACTCAAATTTTATAAACTGTGCTTATGAAATCCGTTGGGTTCGACAATCGGAAGTTGTCGATTTAATCCTGGCTTTCCATTCCTTTCCCAATCCTATGGCTGAGATTTCATGTTGCAATCACTATCGCATATCTCATTGAATATGGCCCAGGGGTTCCGTACATCGTCGATACCGATTCACCGATCCAGTCATCGGCAATTGGCATATTGCATGATTGTAATTGCCGAGCCTGGGGTCCCGATATCACATACGGGCCTGTCTCCAACCCGATTGATCGGATTGGTCAACTGGGGTTTCTTTCGCCTCCGCTTAAGTCCACTTCTTTTGCCTTTTTCCCATGTGATTTCCTTTTATAAGGGTTTTTTACCATTTTTAGGGGATTTTGCCTCTTTTTCCAAAGAACAAATGGCATCTTCTTTCTGCAATAACTTCTACATCCTAAGTCCATTTTTTCCCATTCAAGTTGTAGTAGATTCAGAAGGAAAAGATCTCTACAATGGGGCTATTTCCAGGAACTTCCTTGGACTTTCATTTTCCTCTGTGAGGAACACTTAGACTTAGAAGTCTATCCAAAATCCATTTTGGATCATGCCTTCCCACTAAAGAACTTTTGGTATCCAAAAGACTGACATATTGATCTGAATAGTAAATGAGAGTAACAACACCTTCTTCTTTCAGCCTCCACATACTTGCCTTGCATAGTGCCTCTGAACCAAAGTCTCTGGCCACTTTCCTTTCTGGATGTGCTGGTTCTCCTGGGAAGAATCATCTTCCTTCTTGACTTCATGTAGAACTCTTTCTGAAATGGTCATAGAAGGTAGTTTGAACTTCTTTTCCTTGATCATTGATCCAAGGTGGCTCAAACAAATGATTACACCTGCTACACAAAACTTCCATTTTTACCTGTTTGACAAGCTCTCAACAACAACTATTGACAACAACAAAAATACAGACAACAACTAGATGGTATAAACTCCTGCTTCAACAAAAGAAACATATTCCACATCTTGTGAACACCTCCATGTCTTACATCTGCATACAAATGATGGACTAGATAACAAGCCCACAAAACATGCCTTTAAAACAAATGACCCTTCAAGTCAAG
>APFE030603406.1:45286-58207 GCA_000404065.3 Pinus taeda
GCACGCTCCATGATTGTTCTATTCATCCTTTTTGACACACCATTTTCTTGTGGTGTTCTTGGAACTGTCTTCTCTCTATGAATTCCATGCTCTGAACAATACCTATCAAACTCTTTGCTGCAATATTCACCACCATTGTCTGATCTGAGATACTTCAATTTATTTCTTGTCTCAATCTCAACCAAAGATTTCCATTTCTTGAAAGTATCAAATACATCAGATTTATTCTTAATACAATAAATCCAAGTTTTCTAGTTGCATCATCAATAAAAGTAGCATAATAATGAGAGCCACCGAGAGATGATACCTGAGGAGGCCCCCATACATCTGTATGCATAAGATCTAATTTTTCACTCTTCTTTTCTTTCCCAACTCTGATAAATCTAACTCTCTTATGTTTTCCATAAATGCAATTCTCACAGAAGTCCAAATCAACATTCTTCAAACTCGGCAACAAATTCCTTGAGTGAAGAATCTTCATCCCTTTCTCACTCATGTGTCCGAGCCTATGATGCCATAATGCTGAATTTGCTCCTTTGGAAGTTAAAGCATTAACAGAGTTAGAAATACCATCGCATAAATATAATGTACCAACCTTTTCGCCTTTTGCTATTACCAGGGCTCCTTTGCTGACCTTCCAAGATTTATCTGTGAAAGTTGTCACACAACCTTCACTGCCTCACTGCCCTATGGAAATTAGATTTTTCTTCAGATTTGGAACATGCCTTACCTCCTTTAGTAGCCATTGGTTTCCATTCTGTTGTTTTATAAGAACCTTACCCATTCCAACAATTTCACAGGGTTTATCATCACCCAAAGAGACTTGTCCAAAATCTCCTTGAACATAGTCATGAAAATATTTCATATCAGGTGTGGCATGGAATGAGGCCCCTGAATCTACCACTTAGGAATCAATAATATTTTTGAAAGAAAGAATCAAAGCATCTTGTAACACCTCACCTGTCACATTTGCTTCATGATTGTTTTCTTGTTGTGCATCTCCTTCTTTTCCCTTCTGAGATCTATAGTCTTTCTTTAGGTGTCCTTTCTTTCTGCATTTCCAGCACACTATCCCCGATCTAGACTTGGATCTGCCTTTCCTTGATTTACTGCAATATCTTGAGCTCTTTCCCCTTTCCATTTTTATTCCCCTAGACTCTGCACTCAAAGCATTACCCGATGTCTCACCAAATCTTTTTGTCACATTTCCTCACTCAGGATAGCACCGACAACATCATCAAACTTTAAAGTACTAGATCTAGAAACAGAGTTACTAATGGCCATTACTAAACCATTCCAAATTTCTGGCAATGAGCACAAGAATAACATAGATCTAACTTCATCATCGAAGTTTACCCCTACAGAGCTTAACTAACTTGTAACAGTATTAAAATCATTTAAATGGTCTGCAACAGATCCACCTTCCGACATCTTCATATTAAATAACCGTTTCATAAGAAATACCTTGTTTGGGGCCTAGGGTTTTTCATATAGTTTCGCCAATTCCTTAATCAAACCCTCTGCCATTGTTTCCTTCAAAATTTTGAAGGCAAACAACATTGCGAGGCACAACCGTACTTTTCCGTGTGCCCTTCTATCGAGAAGGTTCAATTCTTCAGCTGTCATACCCATCGGCATCTTTGTTTTTCCACCCAATGGTAGGTACAAATCTTTCTGATACAGATAATCCTCCATCTACATCTTCCACAGTGAGAAGTTTTGGCTGTTAAATTTCTCAACCCTAAACTTACCATCTTCTGCCATTGCTCCCACTTGAACTAGGAACCCTTTTGTCCTGCGAGTTTATCAGCCAAATAGACCTTCGGCTCTGATACCAGTTGTTAAAAAATTATATATTATAGAGCAATGGAAAACATAGAATGTAGCAGAAATATAAACACAGAAAACGCATAAAACCAGAGAGACACAGATATATGTGGTTCACCCAGTTTGGGCTATGTCCACCTCGAATAGCCAGTGCTTCCTTTCTATTATCTAGCAAAATGAAGAGATGTAACCTACAACAGATCTGCTATAATATCATTTGTTTTCTTTCACAGTCTCACCTCTCTATTTCTCGCTCAGAGAATACACATGTAATACACAGCCTCAAATACAATTCCCTCATACAAGGAGAGGGGTTTCCTTCTGGGACAAAAAACCCTAAACTAAAGATAAGTTCTACCGTCAAATCATCCACCTAATGAACGGCCCAAATTGACTAGAAATTACTATACTTTTACAAGGCAATTTTGCATCTGTTTTTAGCTTCAAGGGTGTTTCCCCCGAAACCCCCACCGGGGACCACTGGCCCCCAAACCCCCTAGCCGGGGGGGATCACCCCCCCGAACCCACGCAGGGGGGACAAGTCCCCCCCACACCCCCTTGTGTGGAGGGGTGTACAAACATCCTGGGGTATACATCCGGCTGAAACACCTCTAAATAATCATGCTCCACACCCAACACTCCAAACTTTATGTTATCAAAATGGTCATCATTTCATAGCTAGAACTGTTCATGATGCTTCAAGCAGGTCTACAGCATATCGAAAACAAGCTAATCCAATGCATTTTATGCAATTAAGAGGAACAACTAGGATAATAAATTTCAAAGATCCTTTTGGAGACCACAAGCAAAAAAATAGGAACAGCTTCCTAATATCCAGGAACAATCAAATGAAAAGGCATCAAGGGTCAGCAGAGAGTTTAAAGCCACCACCAAAGCCAAACTGAAGAAGGCCACTTGTTAGGGAACAAGTTTGTATTGTAATCAATGCTACTACCAACATAATGAGGAGTTACACTCCTAATTGTTTTATGTCTCTAGAACTACGAGTTAACAGTCAGTTATATTAAATAGTTGGTTTTAAGTGTCAATAGGTGTCAAATTAGGAAGAATTCAAATTCCCCTCATGCTGGAGGAAGGAATCTAAGTCATGTAATGGACTCTATATATAGGAGAAAATCTAATGTTTCAAGGGTTGGAAATTTTCAGAGAAACACTCATATTATGTCATTGTAGAAGATTATGTTTTTATGAATACAGACTTTGGCTTTACTTCTCAGGATTCAAAAAGTGTTCAATGGTGGCTTGTTTTATTTTTGTCCTTATTTCCTTATATGCAGTACTAGTATGAATATATGATACTTAGAACTCATTGACATGATCTAACTTCCTTCATACATTTATAGACTGTGTTTCCTACATGTCTCTATGTGTTAACTGATATATTGAACCTTTGATCCCCTGCCTTCCATGTTCAGCTAACGCTGTTGTCACACTAAGCTTTTATGACTTCATAAGCCCAATGGATGTCTATTGACTGTTTTTCAACTATTTACACTTCTTCATTTGTTTAATAGAGTTAGCCATCTAATCCGTTATCAAAATCTTTAACCTAGTGAGAGAACCCTCTTAGGTTGAGGAGGCTAAGCCTTAGCCAAAAGTTGGTTTGAAATAGTTACTCAGAGTCTTCCTGATTAGCAGCCTATCAGGGGTTGATTTTGTGATAACAGTATGAATTTACATCATGCGAATATATGAGTTGAAGTGTAACATTGTAGAAACCACCTTATTACCAACCAATGAGGTAAATCAGTAACAGTTGTGAGGGAATCGATAAATGAGGAAAATGAACCCCAAGATACCTTGTACAGTCCACTGAGTGTGAATATATGAGCTAATGTTGAACACTTGTGAACTCGATCAATTAGGAGCCAATGATGTAAACCCACTATTGATCACAAGGAATCTTTCCATTGAGGTATGCAAGCTCCAAGGTACTACCAATTCCTAGATCAAGCTCCTAGATAATGAGTTGATGTCAATAGGAGAAAATCCGTCGAAGGAGGGCCTTAATATATCCCCCATAAATCGACATAGAAAAGACCAGGATGATGTGATCAATGGATGAAGTCATGAAGTCATGAAGTACAACTGACATAGGGATGGCCGGCACAAAAAGGTTAACAGGATACTGTAGATGGCCGACAAGGGCTAAGACTTCCCTTGAAAACATAGTGGTGTGACACAAAAGTGACTTGGCACCATTACTAATGAGCACCATGTGATATCATACAACAACATAGGAGGCATCGAATAATGCTCCATATGACTGGAAGAGTAACTAGTTAGAGGACTAAAGAGACTGACATGGAGCAAGCTAAAACCCAACTGTAAGATAATGAAAGTGATAGGTGCCATGTTCAAGGGCAACACACAAAACGCTTCCATTTCGATAACTATGGAAAAATATGTTCCCTCCCTTCTCTTTTTATAATTTCCTTTTTCATAAAGTTATCCCCCAAGCCTAAAAAGAGATAAAAGTATACAAGGGGAAACCTCCTAGCCATAGTAGACTAGGGTATTCCTTTTTCATAACTAGTCTATCCCAGTCCGGAAAACGGTTAAACTTATACTAGGAAGGGAACATTTTAAGGATGGAAAATTATCTTTAAGTTTAAAAACATTGGCGAATCTCACTAATCCCTAATATGCAAACTATAAAATTTTACTGATGTATTTGTAAAAAAATTCAAATTCGAAATTATTTTATATAGACTCTTTATATAATGTTGGAAATTTTTAAGGTAAAATAATTTTATGTTCTAAAATTTGGGCGAATCATTTTTATAGAAAATGGAAATTGGTGAATCTTTTTTTTTTTTTGAAAAATCATGGAAAATTAGCCCATTTGCGAATATTAGCCCCTAAAATTGTCCATGATATTGGGTAGATGACCCTTTAGGTACTTCTACAAGCGTGAAGGAGACAAGTTCACTCAGCAGTATTTTCTAAATTAAGAAGTTTGAAAAGAGCTTAAAGGAAACTCCTCTTGGAGGAATGAGTGGTATAGAGGATATTGGCATGCTCTGGTAATGATGGAACTACCCGTGACATAATGAGGACAAGAGGTTGGCTAATAGGACCACTCATCACAGTAGTTCCTCCAAGAAATAAATATCAAGTGAAAGCGGCTGGTAAGCCAAGTAGATGATGACAGTGGAACAGAGAAACCAAGGCTCACTATGCAAAAGTAGGCTGATAAAAAGTGTCAATCATAAGGGATAAAAAGGATGGAATCCCTTAAGAGATGAAGAAGACGACATGAGGCTCATATTCTAGGTCATGGTGGGTGAAAAGGAAGGATTCCGATAAGAGAATAAAAAATATTGCATGGACACCAAGATGGCAAAGAGGTGCTATCTATGGTATCCATGTTCAATTAAGCTCTACCTCCAAGTAACAACATGTAGAATGGAAAGTGGCTAAAGTCAAGGTTAGACCTAAGGCATAAATATGGCACTAACGGTCAAAATGCAATGAAGATGGTGATATGTGACCTAAATTTAAAAGAAACACACCTAACGTCCAATGGATTTCGCAATAAAAACACCACCATATCATGTAAAACCAACCCAAATGTTAATCAGTGGTTGTCATTAATGTCAACCCAAGTAGCACTAGGGGCTACCCCGACCTTGCATGGGCATTTTGACTTGACAATTTACTCTATTCTGAGTCAAGGATATTCTAGATGGATTCTACCCGTCGAGATATTTTTCGTTGATATATGGAACGCCACTTAATTCTTCACGGTTAGAGATATTCATGTTTGAAGTTAGCAACCCTAGTTAGTGGGCTAAAACCTTATGGGGTTGTGGCATGGCACTCATAATTGGTTGTGGTCATTGAATTGTCAATAATTAATATAAAAATAAATCTCCTAAAATCCCTCCAATGTTCACTTTTTGGGGACCCTATCAACTCAAGACATTCATATAAATAGTGATCCTCATATCCTCCTCTAGTAAGGATTTTGTGGCCTCAAACAGGTCATCTCGTATTTTTGCTATACAATTTTTTCTGCAAAGCTTTAGAAGCTAAAATTAAAACCCATTTGATATGAAATCTTGATGAACCGCGTGACCAAATTTTAGATCTTGGTTTGCTATATTTTCAGATATATGATATGACGAAGTTAGGATTTTTGTAGTCTCCCGAATTCCATATCAAACAGGGCCAAAGGTCAAAACAGTGACATGTGGCACTTCATACAAATTCACTCTACTAAACCACTCTATAATCAGGTCATCATGGGATATTAGGCATAACTCCTTGAAGAATCCAACCTTGATCATACCTATGGGGTTGGAAAGATGACTCAGATGGATACCGTCGAATGAAATTTCAGACCATAGAGATTCAAAATTACATAGATACAACAGATTCAATATCAAGGTCCTAGAAGGCAAGAAAAAACATGCATTCAAGGATCACTGCAGTAAGGACCACACATCAATAGTTAAGGGTAAGTCTCCTACAACAAGGTATGTATGATTAGTGTTTACATTTGAATTTTGAGTATCATCTCTGAAAAATGTTTTTGTATGACAACGTAAGTATATACATGGCCTCGATTATATCTCTATGTCTCTATATGTCATAGTTAGTTTTGATACCACATTTCAAATGTCCTATTCTTGATACTACACATTTGATGCTACACCAAGTCTGCTAAATCTATATGATGTTGTAATTTCATGTTACCTATCTTGTCATAGTTGATAGAATGTTCCCTGTTGTTCTACTTAGAACTTGTTCCACCACAAGTCTAGGGTCTCTCATCAGTTTTTATTGTATAAATCTTTAGGTCAGTTTTTTATATAGTCTTGCATAGAGTCTAGGTCTATATCAAGAGTGGGATTCTTTGTCTACTGCTACAACAAGTCAACAACAAAACTGACAAGCACACATTAGGCACACATTGTAATTCTAATTTGTATTTATTCATTATTATGCACTTACATGTGTTTTGCAGGTAGAGGTAAGTTGAAGGGTATTTGTTTTGTTTTGCGATTGGTTTCACCGGGAAAATTTTGCATGCAAGTAGAAGAAGATTCAAGTACAATATTAAGCAAGAATTCAAGAGCATAAGTATGAAATCAAAAGAATCATTGCAGCAGGACATCCTTGAAGACATGAAAACCATATAGATATCACAAAGTATTGTTAAGGCCAAGAGTCATCATTGTAAAATTGTAAAAGAGTCATCATTGTAAATATTGTAAAAGAGTCATTTGTAAAAGAGTCGTCATTGTACAGTCCTAAAAGAATCATTTGCGAAAGAGTCATTCTGCCTAGAGTCGAACAGGCAGTGTTGGGAGGTATAAGAGTCACTGTTGGGATGATGTCATGGTTGGGTTTTAGGTCATAGAGTAATTGGGTATTTGTTCGACTATACAAAAATCATTATACATATTATTGTATCGTGGATTGTTGTCTCTGGTTTGGGAATCCACAATCTTGTATTATTTCAGTCATTATAGGGTGGTAGGGAGGTGCTAGGTAGGTGTATGAAGTCACCTATAGGTTGGGGCCTGTGAACACTTTAGGGTGGTAGGGTGGTGCTAGAGAGAGTTGTGGCTTGCAAGGGTGTTGGAGCATCCATTCAGTTGATTATTGAAGAAACTAGGGCATTGGGTTGTCCTTCTAGTGGGAGCTGGAGAAGAATGATTTTCTAGAATTCTAGGAAGTTGTTGCTTTCATTTCCTTTGGGGCTAAAGATTAAAGAATTTATTAGAAAAGCATTGGTGGTTTTGACTTGGAGGGGCCTTTCCACCTAGAATTCTTGTGCCTAATGTGTTCTTTTATTTACAATTATTACTACATAAAAATTAATAATAATTGAAGATTAACTAATGTCTTAAAAATATTAAAAAGTGCTAGTTAGTAAGAAATATTGATTCACCCCCCCTCTCAATATTTCTAACACCATAAATAATATACCCATGGTTAAATCACATATTGAAAAAAATCAACATGGATGAGGTAAAAATAGGACCATATATTTTTTTGTTTTGTAATTTTTTTGGACTTTTGGAATAAATAAGGCATGAAAAATATTCGCATCACACACTAAACCAAAAAATAGATGAATAATTATGCTCTTATGTACAATATGTACAAGAAAAACTCAGTCTAGTAGGTCACACTAAAGTATGCCTATAGTCGGCCATAGGCCAAGGGCTTTTATACGTGAACTCATGGAGGGTAAGGGAACCATATGGCTTACCAATGTGGAGCCACACCAAAGGAAGTCAAACAACCCAATACTAAAAGGTTAACCATGCAACGAATAGTCTAACATAGTCACATTCTTGAAATCAACCGAGGGACATAAGGGAGGATCAAGACATAAAGGAGGTACAAGATGCTCGTCAAAAGGTGGTAAGGAGTTGGACAATTTTTTGGAAAGTTCAGTAATAGAATCCCAAGACTTGACTCGGTCCATGGGTGGAAATTCCAAGGAAGTCGAGGAGATTTCCCCTGGGTTGGTTCAAGATTTAATGTGCTAGGCTCTACCCATTCCACATCAGGGAGATTAAAGGCATGAAGATGTCTAACCTCCCTAAGATGATGAATAGGTAGATCCATGACCTCCGAGATGACTAGTTGGGGAGGCTCATTAATGAGGTAGTCATGTGGAATAGGCAGAGGGGTGACCCATGTGAGAAAAGGAGCTTGTTCATATTCCATATTGTGATGGAGTATTTGACCAGTATCAGGAGGTACTAACGGGACTGCTGAAGAGCTAATATCTTATACAACAAGTGGTGACGGGTGCTTACTATCTTGATCCACTTCCATAGGATTAGGCGACACCACCTAAGCATAAGGATGTCTATGGGATCCACAGGTGTCAGAAGAGATCATATGCATAGGATATTTGGACGAAGAGGTGTAGGGAGTGCTAAGCAGGGGTAGTTGAGGGCAAACACCTATAAGAGATGAGGTTTTAAACCGCACACTAATACTCTAGAATTGACCAAGGTGATCTCGTATGAGTGGAACATAATTCCCTATGGTGGAAATTTGGGTTGATGACATGTAATAGTCAATTTGATCGACAGTGGCAACTTTTCGTCATGAGGAAAGAAAAGGATATGAAATATGGATGAGACCACTATGGTAATCACATAAAACCAACTATGGCAAAGAAGTGGGCGATAATATAATGTGGCATCACCAACTTCAAAATCAACATATATGGTTTTCCCTCCTAACTCAATGGAAAGTTTTGGAAGAACCCCCTTAGGTACAAAGGTGTGTCCATCAAAATATTGGAGAGTCATGTTGGAGGTGGCAAGTGTCAGAGAGAAAAGAGCCTTCGAACATGATAAAAACATAACACATGTGGAAGAGCCTTCATGCACCAAAGCGCGATGAATATTTCTGTGAAAAATCCGCACAATGATTAGAAAAAATATTTGATGGGAAAGGTGAGGATTGTCTTTGTTGATGTTAAAAGTGATGAAACTAGAGTAAGATGGGTCAACTCTACCAATGGCAGAAAACAATGCTTTGCACTACTGAGGACATCTTTGCAAGACCTCCAAAGAAGACATGGCAAGATCTTCAACAATATTGTAATGTTGAGGAGCTGTGGTAGAAGGATTGTGTGTCGTCTTCCAGAGAATACCCTTAGTGGGGCGATAAACAAGTTCCATGGGCTTATCCAAAGTCAGAGGTCTAGTGGAAGGTAGTGGAGCTAATGAGTCCTTAGAGAGAGAACTCAACTCAAGAATATCATAATATTTGGCTTATGTAGTGACCTTGAAATCTTCCTTGCACATGAATATGGATGAACTATGAGAAGGATGGGAAGATAACCCCTCATTTCCCCCTTGCAGAGGTCGAGGAGGTTGAGAAACCATTTGTTGTTGGGGTTGTGTAGGGAATGGATGAGTCAAAATGGCAGGCTGTTGAGTAGACGGTGGTGAACGAAGCCTATGGACTTCATCCATGTGAGGGCATTCATGAGTAAGGTGCTCACCTTGAAATTTTTATAGGGGAACTTAACTTTAAAGTGGCATTCACTAGTGTCCCCTCCTTGACTCTAAGGGTTAGGTTGGGACATTTGAGCATTTTGATTCTTTCTTTTATTTCTCTTATTATTTTTTTTACCACCCAATTTCTAGTTGTTCTTCAAGTGAGTGGACTTCACCATGAGAAAATCAATGGACTGCTCACGAGGGGGTGCTTTAGCAGAGCCAAACGCACTTGTTGGGGATTGGATGTAGCAATCAGTTGCCCAAGTTGGGCAGTAAGTTGAATCATGGAAATAGAAATAGACCTGACCACGCCATTGGCATGTGGGCTAGGAATAGGTTTTGGAGGATCAATGGAAGGCCTAGGGGCATTAGGAAACACTTTGTAGATCATACCAAACTGTGAATAGATGAGATTCAACTGTTGGGAAACTAAAATATCTTGTTCCTCAGTAAAAAATCTAAATATGGACACGTCCTTAGAAATTTAAGGTCGGACAGATCAAATGAACCATTTATGTAATATATCATTAGGTAACTTAGTTCTCACTAACCTATTGCAATGATGCCACTCATGAATTCGATTAGAAATTAACATGGCATCATCTAGTTTGAAATTGGACAATAGGTTAAAGTTGATATCATACCGAGTATAAAACTGGAAGTGTGTCAAGAATATTTGATCTAGGGAGGAAAATACACCATAGGATGAAGTATCTAATTCGATGTACCACTTTGCAGCATCCCCAGTCAATGTATGTTGGACTAAACAAATTTTAACATAATCATCCACCAAAGAATTGGATGAGCACCACAAATGATAAGTGGTAATATGTGTGGATGCGTTTTCCCTAGTATTTCCTTTAAACTTGGGAATATATAATGGTAATTTTGTGGCCATGGGTGGCCAACAGGGATCATGATGGATGGGATCATTAGTCAATTTTTCCAAATCTGGAAAATCAAGAGAAGATAAAAATGGATTTTGAAGTTGGCTAAATGGGTCATAGGCAAGAGAAGCCCCTGATCAACAGTGTGGTCCCCCAATATAAGGAGTAGAATGATGTACCAGTGAGTGAGGAAAAGGGTTTTCCCCAGCATAAGAATGTTGCGGGCCAGCATTACTGGAAAGTGGTTGCTTCCTCCCAGGATAAGTATCACTAGAGATGAAATGACCCCCAAAAGCATGGTTGTTGATGGAGCTGTACCTAGGGATAGAAAAAGGACCACTCTACACAATAGGATCGACATAAGGTGGACAATCTGAGTGAGAAATGGTACTAGTAGTGGGGTTTCCCCTAGGTGAACTAGCCCCTATAGTAAAAGTACTGGTAGGTGATTCTCCTACAAAGAGCAAACCGTACTAGGTTTGTGACATGCTAGAAGCAATCTTGCCCTCAGGCTGACTAGAAACCACTGGTGATCCCCCCCACATATATCTATAAGTAACCATGCCTAACTAAGGAACATGAATAGTTATTTGGAAAAAGTGTAGCGCAGAGATTCCTGAACCTACCGGCTAACTAGGCTGAGGTGCCATGGTTGGCATAGGAGATGGTGTGGGCATGGAAACATTTGAAAAATTTGCAGGAGTTATAGAAAAAACTAGTGGAATGCCCCAAGAAGAAGTGAGAGGTTTGGACAAAGGAGTGGGTATAGCCACACTAAGAGATGGAAATGATGACATGGAAGTTGATACTGCCGATGCAGAAGGTAAGGAAGTTTGAGACTCTACCATAGGGTAAATCATGGAAAAAGGCACATAAGTATAGACTAGTGTACAACTATAAGGGTTTTTAGTTGCAATAAATCAAGTCCTAATGGACTGGTCAAAGTTGGATTGGCAGGAATGCCAGATTCATCTGCCAAATTCTCGATAGAAATTATATTGCCACCACAAGGACTAGATATAGACTCAAAGGCAAGGTGTTGGTATGAGTCTTAAGCACCGACAGGCACTCTCCATGTGGGAGTAACAAGTCCACCTCATTCAAAAGGTAAACTGTGAAGAGGATGTGACCATCAACAAACAAAATTATTGAAGGTAATAAATTATAATTTAAACACAATTATGTTAGTGCAAACACCCTAAGGCCAAAATCACAGACTCAGACCAAATAAAACACACTAGAAACTTCCTAGAAGATAGCACGTGCAAATTGTTATCACTCAGGTTGTCTCTAGGATCCTAATAGGGATACGGCCGAGGTAACCACAAACCAATCTTCTAATTGCAGGTTCTAGCCCACCTGCAATCGGAGAGGGCTCTCTCCTTTTGATTCAACCTTAGTTAATGATTTTAGGCTAGCTTTCTGACTTCAAGGGAGTGTTGATTGTGATTGGAAAGAAGGTAGGATTCTCGAACAAAGAGGCACGATAAGGTGTGATAAGTTTCGAACCATTGGGCATGGAGTCACAGATTGAGGCTTGCGAGCGTTTTCTTGGTCACAAGGGGATACAAAGCGGGATAGCCACACAGGATACAATTTTCTGTTTGCTGAAAGTACGGAGTGAACATCAGGGATGAAAGGCAAAGGAGAATCATTTCATCATGCTGACAAAGAGGAGAAATGGATGAATGGGATCCAGGAGAAATTAAGAATTCCTAAGACATGCACTCATATGTGAAAGAAACAGCGTAAACTAGATCATTTAAGAATACAAGCTCATAATAGTTTCTGAAGAAAACATTGAAAAGCGCAGGAATTGAACTTAAGGTGTAATGAAACAAATCTTAAGCTATTCTTTTTTCCTGCAATTTAGAAAGGTGGAAAGGTGGTAAAAAACATAAAATTAAATAGAGTAGAGGAATACTTATTGGATCATGTAGAAGCACAAGAATTCTGTGATCATTCCTTAGCCAAGAGAAAACATCAAGTAGTTTTGCAATCCATGCTTTCAACAATCTTTGATTATGGAAATTATGATAGTTACAGTGCGAGTCATTGCTCGGAGAAAATGCTGGAAAGAAGTCTGACCAACAACTACTACCAACCAACCAACCCCTCACAACATTGCTCAGGGTGGTATTTATAAACAAAATATCGGAAAGACATCATTACAAGTGACCTCGACAGGTCTGCTTAGAACT
>APFE030603406.1:59697-75531 GCA_000404065.3 Pinus taeda
AAGAGGTGACAAGCAGATCTTGACCTCTTTTGGGGAAGTTAGTTAATGATTGGGGAGAACAGAGAAGGGGGGTCAGTTATACCTCTTTTGAGCTTTTTGCATACAAATCCTTGCTGATTATGTCCTGAATGATATGACACCTGAAAACCTGGAACTGGTGAGCAATTCAACAACCTCAGAACTACCTACCCAGCCTACTTACCTAGCATTTTTTCTTCTTTTGTTTAGGGGTGCACTTAGACTTGCAAACCCGTCATTCATTTTTCTTTTGATGCTTTCCTATCTACATACTACCATTATTTCTTCCAGAGCCCAGATTAAGCTGTTGGGCTCCTCTGCTTCTCTACCTATCTAAGAATCTGCCAAGATTAAACTGTTTGGACAGATTTACAATCTCTACATTCTAAAATAGTAAATTTGAACCTAGGGAGACCAAGATTAAACAGTTTGGACCTCCCTTTAACTGAACAATGGTGATACCGGGATAAATTTACAAAATTTGAAGGCAATTGGATGAACTTGAAGTAGCCTTCTTCACTTGGAGACGGCTAAGCAAATATGGAGAATTGAAGCAAACAAAGTACGACATATTTTTCCTGTAAAATTCCAATCATGAAAAATGAATAGCCTACTGTAGCAGGAAGCTAATAGTGGCTCCACTCGGGGATGGCTTCTCCTTGTGAGAAGTCAAGAACAGCAGGCCAGAACACCTTGGTTTTTAGTTTGTTGTTGTCTTCTGCAAAACTTGTTTTCTCCGGCCGCTTTATTCCTTCTACCTACCTACCCTAACCAGCAGTTACTTTGCCGTTAGGTGAAATCAAACAACCAGTGCAGCCATTTAAGCAACTGTGAAACGAGATTAACTTGCTGACTGATAGTTTTTGAATGTAAGAGCATCATTCAGGTATATGCTTTTATAACCAAAATTGTGGCATCTACCACTTGTTGTTGAAGTATGTGGTATTCACTGAGGAAACACGTTAACAAAATAGGGTTAAGAAGAAGTTCCATGTAGTCTGCAAAGGGGTCAATAAACTTACCCTGTGAGAGAACTTCTCCTGATTCTTCTTGGTCAGACGGAGCAGCTGCGTCGTCGGTGGTAAGCCTGGCAGTCGACCGTTTTGTCTTTGTCTTGTCAATAGAATCATGCAAAGTTTGTGAATCAGCAGGTAGCAACATCTCCTCCTGAGTTGGGGACAGGAGACTTCGGCATGATTTAGGGTCTTCTTGGTCAGATGGAGTGGATGCATCTTCGGTAATGATCCTAGCAGCTAGTCCTTCTGTCTTTGCCTTGAAAATTGAATCATACAGAATCTGCAGGTCCTCAGGCAAAAATGTTTCCTCCTGAATAGGGGAATGGAGACTTTGGCATGATTCCTGTTTCTTTGGGTCAGACGAAGTAGCTGCATCTTTGGTAATGAGCCTAGCAGCTGATCCTTCTGTCTTTCCCTTGGAACCCAGATCATACTCAAACTATAATTCAGAAGATAGCACTATTTCCTTCTGAACTGAGGGAGGAAGATTTTGGTAAAACTCTTGAGGGTCGCGGAAATTACAAGACTGTATCTGAGCTCCCAAGAGTTCAATTTCATTCTCATATTTTTCAACAACCAACTCAAGGAAAAGTTTATTCCGGCCGCCTGGTATTTTTGACAATACCGCTCTGAAATATTCTTCATTAAGCTCAAACTCTGATAAAATTTCTTTGCATTCATCTAAAGCTTCATCGAATGAAAGTTCCTCTGAGGATTCGGTCATTCTCTCTTATTGTTAATACATGGATCACTTGGCTGTAACATTTGGTTTGTTCCTCAGTGGAGCCATTGATTGAAATTTAAGTGGAGTCGCCAGGTGGATGCCTAGACTCTGAAGTGCCCGATCTCTGTCCACCATCAAAGATCAGAACTAAGCATGACAATCTTTGAAGAACAGGAGCACTTTCTCCAGTGGGGTTTAAAGATGAACAGAGCGCTTGAATCCCCAATGGAGTACGCAGATACAGGTCGACCGAGGCTTTTTCAAGTCGATTTCTTCCTCTGTAAGGCTGTAGACTGGTTGCATTGATTTATCTGAGGAGGTCCCCAGTGGAGTCGCCATTATGTTATCACTCAGGTTGTCCCTAGGCTCCTAATAGGGATACGGCCAAGGTAACCACAAACCAATCTTCTGATTGTAGGTTCTAGCCCACCTGCAATCGGATAGGGCTCTCTCCTTTTGATTCAACCTTAGTTGATGATTTTAGGCTAGCTTTCTGACTTCAAGGGAGTGTTGATTGTGATTGGAAAGAAGGTAGGATTCTCGAACAAAGAGGCACAGTAAGGTGTGATACGTTTCGAACCATTGGGCATGGAGTCACAGATTGAGGCTTGCGAGCGTTTTCTTGGTCACAAGGGGATATGGAGCGGGATAGCCACACAGGATACAATTTTCTGTCTGCTGAAAGTACGGAGTGAACATCAGCGATGAAAGGCAAAGGAGAATCATTTCATCATGCTGACGAAGAGGAGAAATGGATGAATGGGATCCAGGAGCACTTAAGAATTCCTAAGACATGCACTCATATGTCAAAGAAACAGCGTAAACCAGATCATTTAAGAATACAAGCTCATAACAGTTTCTGAAGAAAACATTGAAAAGCGCAGGAATTGAACTTAAGGTGTAATGAAACAAATCTTAAGCTATTCTTTTTTCCTGAAATTTAGAAAGGCGGAAAGGTGGTAAAAAACATAAAATTAAACAGAGGAGAGGAACACTTATTGGATCATGTAGAAGCACAGGAATTCTGTGATCATTCCTTGGCCAAGAGGAAACATCAAGTAGTTTCACAATCCATGCTTTCAGCAATCTTTGATTATGGAAATTATGACAGTTACAGTGCAATTCATTGCTCGGAGAAAATGCTAGAAAGAAGACTGACCAACAACTACTACCAACCAACCAACCCCTCACAACATTCCTCAGGGTGGTATTTATAAACAAAATATCGGAAAGACATCATTACAAGTGACCTCGATAGGTCTGCTTAGAACTCTTCAAAAATCTAAGTGCTGCTGGAATTAAATGCAAGTAAATATTTTTGGCTGCGCTGGGGGCAGCTGGATCGGAACAGGTGACGAGGTGGCCTTTGGGGACCAGATGCGGTGCTACTGGAGTGATTGTGCTTCGGGGACTGCAGTTCGGCTCTGGTGTGAACTGAATGTGCAATAATTATGATTTGAGAGCTTCAAGTCGTTTCGCCCTCTTTCTATGAATTTGCTAGAAGATATTAAATGTTCTCCTGCTTCGGGCCGCTGCTCAAGATATTCACTGATACTCTTTCCCGCTACATTGATGGCTCCTGCCGTCGACTGATACTCTTTGACACGCTTGATGCCTGATGATTTGATCTGATACACTTTAAACTCTGTGATTGATCTGCTACTCTCTTTAAACCGGATCCTTTTGGCACGATTGGGCAATCTTCAGGTTTTTTCGGTGCGCAATGGGCTAAGAAATCAGAAGATTCCCTGAAGATTCCTCGAAATGGACTATTTCCCGTAGTGATGCGCGATTAGTGATCGGAAACTGCCTTTGTTTCTTGATCTGGAGCTCCGAAGTGCGATTTTTCTCCCTACGCAAAGTTTCGGCTTTCTGGCTGCTGACGTACGCATGACGTCGGCTGTACGGAGGATGACGTCAGTTGTGGGTCCCTGGTACAGAGCGACGTGGTGAGACACTGGAGGTAATGTGATGAAGAAACTCTGATGCGATATCGCGATATCACGTCGGCAAGGAACGGGGGGTGCTTGGGGTTGGACATTCGGTGCTTGCGACTGTCGATCGACAATATGGCAATATCGCATCGGCGGAGACGGAGGGGTGAATGAGTTGTACACTCGGCGCTTGCGGCTGCCGATCGCCAATATCGCAATGTCGCGTCGGCGGGGAACAGATGGGTGATGACCTACTTGGAGATGAGAGTACGAGGTTGCGATGCGATATGGCTTTGAGGTTGCAAGTTTTGGGAGGAAAGAGAAAGTAAGTGGGTTTGAAGGGCATTTGAGGTTTCGGAAGGGGTCCGATTTCCTCAGAGGGATTTTATACTTTGGAAGGAGTCCATTGTATCTGGGAGGTGGTTTTGGAGGTCAAGGGTTCTTGCTGAGTTTCAGATAAACTGAGCAATTCCCAGGATTAATTATCGTTATTTTTCAACCAGGGGGAGGGATATTACGTAGGGTGATTTTATTTAATATTAATAAGGGAATCGGAAGAATAGGGAGCTAAATAATAATGTTAGTGGTTAATATGGAAATGGTAAGAAAGCACTAAGTTCAGGAGAGCTTAGGCTGTTACAAGGGGGTAGGACCATACTTTAGGAGAAAATATGGAACAACTTTGAGTAAAGCAGATCTTTACTTAAGCCAGTGTTATGAAGATGATGGAGCTTAAGAGGTGTCAAGTAGATCTTGACCTCTTTTGGGGAAGTTAGTTAATAATTTGGGAGAACAAAGAAGGGGGGTCAGTTATACCTCTTTTGAGCTTTTTGCATACAAATCCTTGCTGATTATGTCCTGAATGATATGACACCTGAAAACCTGGAACTGGTCAACAATTCAACAACCTCAGAACTACCTACCCAGCCTACTTACCTAGCATTTTTTCTTCTTTTGTTTGGGGATGCACTTAGACTGCAAACCCTCATTCATGTTTCTTTTGATCTTTCCTATCTACATACTACCTTATTTCTTCCAGAGCCCAGATTAAGCTGTTGGGCTCCTCTGCTTCTCTACCTATCTAAGAATCTGCCAAGATTAATCTGTTTGGACGGATTTACAATATCTACATTCTAGAACAGGAAATTTAAACCTAGGGAGACCAAGATTAAATTGTTTGGACCTCCCTTTAACTGAAAAATGGCGATACCGGGATAACTTTACAAAATTTGAAGGCAATTGGATGAACTTGAAGTAGCCTTCTTCACTTGGAGACTGCTAAGCAAATATGGAGCATTGCAGCAAGCAAAGTACGCCATATTTGGCCTGTAAATGCCAATCATGAAAAATGAATAACCTGCTGCAGCAGGAAGCTAACACAAACCAAAAAACAAAGAAGTTGGCGGTGGAATAATTATACTGGTCACCTGCTTCCCATCCCTTTTAGCTATGAAATCGGCACAAGTTCCTTCATAATATGTGGACACCTCCCGAGAGAATTGAGAGAGTATGACTAATATCTATCCTAGGTAGAGAGAAGACGACCCCGAACCTGCACCTATATATGAGCCCTAAGACAATAGACCACTATGGTCACCACTGACAATAACACGACCTTGGGGGACAGTCGCAGGACAAATCCAAATGCAAGGTTAGCACATTTAACTCACTAAAACCCCCTTGAGAGTTTCCTCCCAAGTGGTCCCTAAGTGATAATAACATAGTTTGTATGTGTGCAAATTATGTTATATCACACCACCCGAAACAAAGTGAAATGGGTCATGTCAGTTAGCCTTGCCCAATTGTGACCTTGTGCTTGACATTTTTGTGAGGAGGAATTTCCAGACCACACTACTGAAAATGGATTTGACTACCTACTGCAAGTTTCTAAGTTGATTTTGTAGTCTCGGAGAAGTTAACTCACACTCCTATCTCCAAGACTCTAGCCTAAGCTAGTGTTGGTGTACTACAAGTAAACATAAAAGATAAATCTAGTTAATTTTATTATCGTGTTGATTCTAGTGGCTATTGTTTACACAAGTGGGATGCGACATGAAACTGAGATGGTGTGAATGAATCTTAGTTAGTCCCCCTAATGCAACTATATGAAATTTTCAATTTTCATTTCAATGAACGCTAACTACAAGAGGGTAATATCCTTCTAACACACCAATGCCCATTTTGATGCACTCTTCACTAAATATTTATAAATGCAAATTATCCCAAATTTTGTGAATCAATTACCCAAAACAAGCCAAAAAGGCAAACCAAAGGAACCGAAAAGAAACCAAAGAAAAAATTCCCAAGCAAGAATGAAAAGCACTCCAAAAGCGTCATAGCTAGAAAAAATTCCCAATCAAAGAAGCACACTCAAACCAATCAAATTGAAAGCCAAAAGTGAAAGGAGGAATGCAATGTCAACAAGCTAGGGCTGTAGGTTAATGGCTCAACCAGACAAATGTTCTAAAAAGGTAAAAACTAGACCCTAGAGGTAGAAAGGCCTTAACAAGATGAAATGAGGGTGATACAAAACAATCCAAACACACTCAAGAGACAATTTCTAGATGACAACTGCACAACCAATCACAACACCACAAAATGTGACAAAAATGCCCAAAGAGGAAATAAATCGCTCAACAAGAGGAAAATAGAGTGAAAGCAACAAAAATCTGAAAATAAGGTGTAGATCATGCCTAAACAGTCACTGAAAATAGACAATCATATATGAAGATGATCTCCTAAGGAAAAAATCAAGCCTCAACCCAAAGCATCCAAAAAAACTTCAAGAACAATTTAAAAGGCTAAGAGCAATGGAAGACCTTGGATAAGCTAATCAAAATAGATTAGATTGGACACACACAATAGTTGATCAGCAAAAATAAACCATGAATGCCACAAATCTCCAATAGATCAACGAAAGAAAACATGGATTAAGTCCAATCAAAGAAATAAAATCCTTTTTAATGAGAAGTGACTAATCTAAGAATATCAAGCAAATAGGACTAATCTAGACCATATCTAGTAGATAAATAGGAGGCCTGGACTAAGCAAGGACCAAGATAAAAAGTTCATAAATGAACAGTGAATTTCATGTGCTAAAATCGCGAACACTTTCACAACACCCATATCAGGGCATTTTAATGCTCTTAGGATAACTCTAAGTGTGCATCTAGGGTCTCCCAGATGCACGGATGACTCCCTGTGGGAGTGACAAGGGAAAATATTTCAACTAGATAACTTCAATCAACCATAAAATCCTCATATGGGGTCTATTTTGAGTTTTTTTATTATATATTTTTGGATGAAATTTCAAGGGGAAACCATAAATATGGTAAATTCAATAAAATCACGTACAAAAAATTCTATAATTTTATTTTAAATGTAAGATCTATTCTTCTCCCATAGAAAACAAAAAAATAAAACTCTAGATCTAACATCATATTAGATCTGAAGCAAGTAAAATCAATGGAGATCAAAATGAATCCAAACACTTATAGAGAACTCAAGGGAACAAGAGAAAACCAAAAAACATAAAGAAGAAGAGGAGATCTAAAACAAAGAGGGCAACATAAATATGCTCTCATTGAAAGAACCATTTCTTTGCATTTAATTATGCACGGAGTTATTGCTCCGCGATATCATGCTTGATTGAGATCACAAGGTAGCTAATATAATGAATACGATAATCAAATAATGATCCCCAATCCAAATGACCATGCATGTAGTTTCGATGCAATTTCTGATGCTTCAAAGTATGAGCAAGTACCTTGCCTCCTCAGAAGTTAGTGAAGGGTTTTGGGCCTAATGAAGAATACTTGTGCTCCAATCAAGCGATCTCTTTCATCCACTCCCGATCCATAGCCTAAATATAAACACGACCAATTAGAGACAACAAGTCATCTCCTGCAGAAGACCATTATCTCAAAACATCTAGAAATCACACATATAAATTACTGCAAAACTGATATAAGAGGAAGGAGCATAGATTTTTATTAACCATATACGTGAAAGTACATCAATATAACTTCAACAAATAAGATCCTTTCCTCCAACTTGTAGTATGGTCTCCTCTCCCAATACATCAGAGCTCTCATGCTATATTTTGGATACCTCACTCCTCCTTTCCCTTTCCTCTTGGTAAGATTATATAGGTTCATTCTATCCTCTAGGAGAATGTGTCTAGACACCTAGGGGCTTGAGAATTTAGGACACTTCTGCAATAATGGTACACTAGCAAAATCATACACAAGTGGGTCAAGTTGATCTCCCTGGGAATGTCAAACTCTAGAAACCCTTTTCATGATTATGAGATTTTTCTCAACTATCTCAATTATGAAATAAATATTCTCTCATAATTATAATATTTTGGTGATATAATTATGATAAATTTCTCAATCATGTAATCCCACCCTTTTATCATAGGATAAATCTCACCTAACTAAAAGAAAAGGTGAAAAGGGATGCATTTTAGCCAAAAAACTGAGGTAAGTTTATATTGGGGTTGTCTTACTATAATAAAGTGGAAAATAGGGTTATCACACTAGGCATTTACCATTTTTTGGTTTCCAATATATAATTTATAGTGAATTATATTTCTCTATGATTAATTTTATTTCTTTGTTATCCACTTATACTAAATTTCGAACCTGAATTTATGGTATTAAATGTGTGTGAAATAGAGTTAATTATTGGAGGGACTAGTTGAACTAGTCAGCTAATCCCACAAGTCGAAGCAAACTATGAAACTCTTTAGTTGTTATATAAGTTCGATCAAATCTCTATTTTAATTTACCTTCTATTTGGGTTGACTTCCCTTTTGATTTAACTAAATGAGTTAGTTAAAGAAGTTAATTAGTTATAACTATCAAGAGTCTAGTATAAATGTTAACATACTCAAATGAATGTAGAAGGTAAATATTATCAATTAATACAAGAAGTGATTTTTTTTCTACCACTAGTTTTTCTTCCTTACATAAATGAATGGAAATCTATATTTAATTAGTATCTTCTTCATATAAGGATCTATTGGGTAACCAATGTATACATTTTAATAGACTACAACATTGGTTCATTGTTGATAGTTCTTGAAGTTGAGTTGATCTAGAATGGACACATAAATGTTGAGTTTAGAACAAATTCAAGAGTGGTGGAAGAGAAAAATAAAAAATTACGAGAAGAATTACATGGGAAGAAATTGGGTATCTTTAGAGTAAGTAAGGTCACATTTCTTCATGGAGACGCATGAAAAAAATATTGAGTCAATCTCTACATAATTGAAAAATTACATCAACTGAAAGCTTAATGTGTCCCCAAACAATTGACACATGGTTGATGTTTGAAATCGTAAATGGGGCAAGAACAAGGCTACATGAGTAGGTTGAGAAAATCATCAAATACTATTGTGAAGAATAAGTAGTCAAAAGTTCCACATTAGCTGATAAGGCCAATGAGAAATTCTATAGTAAATTCCACGAAGGATTGTTTTACACAATCCATTATTTGTTACATAAATTCCTCTTAGATAATGGTTTCGGTCATATAGTAGAACACCAATCCCCTCTATGAGTCAATACACTTGACCAATTAAGTAAGGAAAGAAAGTGGAATAATTTTTAGACACCTACTACAGTAATACTAAATAAGCATGGGATTTTTCCCTAAATTAATAGGCATGCTTATTTCCTATGCCACCATGAACCAAGACTAAGTAGATACTAGAAATGGGGGAGCAATCATATGTGAGATACTTCTATTTAGAAAAAAAATCATTCAAAGTCAAAATTCGTCTAGAAAGACTTAAGAGTACACACTTGATGACGAGTCTCTTGAAATAAAAAATTTGTGCAAACATTATTGTAGACGAATATTTGATATACAAAAAAAACGGGTGGGTGGGGAATTATAAAAGAAGAGAGGAGATGTGTAATGCAAGAACCTCAAATTAGTTGAGTTGACTAGGAAGGTTGGAGTGAAATTTTGTTAGTGCAAGAGACTACTCTTAGGATGTTGAAGAAAAGCTAGATTGATCTAGACTTATGCAGGAATGAAATAAAATACATATAAAACATAAACACAAAGATGCAATAGAAATAAAAATTCATTTCATTAATATCATGAGAAAAAATATGCTTACATGCAGAATTGAAATAAAATAGCTCATATGATGGTATCTTATCTCTAAGAGGAGATGTGCTGGCTACATACCTCTTGATTGTGTTACAATGAGGTTCGAATGCCTATTTGTGATTGAGAAATAATGGAAAACCCTAAACAACCAAAAACCTAACACTAGGAGATGAAGTGCCAAAACTATGGGCCATGTTGGGGTAAATTGGTATATCAATTTCCCAAGGTGATAACCTTCAAAGACGATCTCTATTTGACCTGAAAAATAACTCATTAGACATATGTATTTGAGGAATATAAATTTCAACTTTATGTTTTCCAAAAAAAGCATTGTTTAAGGCCTCAAAATAGCTCTCAATGTTCAGGTCCCGAAAAAATCCTAAAAATAGTAAACTATGCTATAGTTAAGGAAATTAAAAAATTGAAAGAAATAATGGTTGTAGCCCAAGTGGAATAGGCCGTTGGCCACTGTTTTGGATATTTTGGCATCTTTGGATAAATACTAATTCCCTAGACAAGTAATTGTATCTAGAACAACAGTTTAAAGTGTTTTAGACTTTTCCTATAAGCAATAGATAAGATGATAAGATAAGAATACCTACTTGTAGTTCCACTTTACTCTCATCTCCCTTGTATCAATCCTATTGCTCCTTCCCATACTTAATATGCTTGATAAGTACCCTGTGAACACAACAGAAAACAAAGAACCAATCAAAGCACACGATCTATTGAATATAAGTGAAAATAATTAGATACAATTCACACATATAAGCGTTATGAAATAATACAAACATATGGGAAAAAGGTTCAAACACTTTATTAGATAGAATAATGAATTACAATTGTTGGTGTCTGATTCAAAGCCATTCCCCCAGCTTGGATCCCATCCACATCACATCAAAAGCATGACAAACTTGTAGCATTATAATACTTGCTTCAAAGTCAAATCTCATTGCAACGTTATCTCCTTAGAATCCAACATAATCCAACCCCTGATCACGTAGATGAGTGGTCAATTTATAGGAATATGAAGGAGGTTTTGTCATAAATGGTGGCATTGAATGATAATGATCCTCTAATTACTAGCCAATGATGTAAGATGTTAATAGATGCGAGAGAAATCAACAATAATGATAATGATCCTCAAGGTACTGCAGTACATTCTGCATGGTGTGAATGGATGATTTGATGTCAAACACCATACGAAGTCTTTCAATCAAAGGCGATTGATGTATGCCTATTGCCAGAAGTGAGAAACCTACCATTGATGCATGCAAGCCTCAAGGTACTGAAAGGGTGTTTCTAATTCAACTTCTTGGATAATGAGTTGATGTCAACAAGAAGCGACTCGTCATAGGAGGGCCTTGATGTGTCCCACATCAACGACACTAAATGAGTGTAGTGATTTTTGAGATGGAATTTGACTGACGACACAAGGTTCAAGAATGGTAGACATTAAAATGAAGGTTTATGGTATTGCAAAGGATGAATTTTGACTAAATGACTTCTCTTGAACATGTCAGCAACATTGAAATGAATTGGTAGCATTGACTCAAAAAAAAGTGATGGATGGTATGATAGACCAAAGGTGTGATAACCATCAAGCTAAAACCCAACCTAGATAGCCACAGTGATGGAATGAAAGTGTCATGTTCAAGAGCGACCTACTACCATAAAGTGGTTTCCCCCTTTTCCTATTTCCCCAGTGATTTCTGACCAATACCTCTTTATTTTTATCAAGCTTAAGGAGGATAACATGTTCTTGTATAATTTCACCCTTCGGGTGAAAAATCCATCACTATTTGATGTTTTAACGAGTTTATCGAAGGTAAAACTCGGTCTTGTCTAGATGGACAAGTTTGTTGTTATTTCATGTTTATAATGAGTTTAACGACAAAGATAACTAGGTCCTTTTCATGTTTAGATAGTTTGAAAAGGTACAAAAGGGAAACTCCACAAGTTCTTTTTCATAAATTAATCTCTCAAGCCCGAAAAAGCGTAAAATAATACAAGAGATATATCATTTCCAATATGTTAATGAGCTAGAAAGGACAAGAAATCGACAATATTTTCATGTTTAGAGAGTCTGAAAAGAGCTTAAAGAGGACTCCAAGGGGGTTCCTTTTTTATTTTTAACAGAGCTCGAAAAAGAGATAAAAGTGTGCTTTGTGGTCAAAGGTACAATTTACAATCGAGCACGTTGAATTCTGTAGGTTAGTTGCAAAACCTACTCAAAACACCATCAAATGGATTAAAATTATCTATTTCATCAGAAAAAATAGGTAAATACTAATGTTTACTTGATTAATGAACATGAAATAAACATAAAACAAGTTTTTACCATGACATTTTTATCATTTGGAACTTACCATTCAGTTTTATGCTTTCAGCTAGTTTTTATCTCAATCTGCACCAACTGATTGCGAGAGATTCTACGAACAATTTCTTGAGTCTTTCAGACTAGGTAGGAACTAAACCTCTCTACTTTCTTTTCAAGTCATTCTTTTATCCTTTCATGCAAGTATTATGGTCTTTTGGGGCCCCTGGGGTTTCATTTTTTCCCCTGGGATTAGCATCGGATTTCACATCAAAAAATGCGCTGAAGAGCACCCAGATAGAAGCCTGCATGCTCTGTAGTGCACTATCTCTGTGCATGATTTGCGCTAGGCAATTTTCTCAAATTTGATTTAACTGTTTGCTCCAAAATTTGTCCTTTTGCTACATGGAAAGGATCCTAATTAAACATATGATTGTATTTCAGGCTTTCATCGGATCAGAATTTTGATTACATGGCGAGAAAGAGAGCATGAAGAATAAGACATGCTTTCCCTAAACAATCCAGGTATAGTTGAGGCCCTCAATAACTATGGGTTACTCAAATACTTTAAGTTGTCCGGAATGAGGCAACAAATAGAACTACTGTAGTTCTTTATTCCTGCATGGGATCCAACAGATCAAACTTTTCACATTAGGGACAAAATGGTCAATATTACCATTGATGATATTCACTTTCTTACTAGACTATCGAGGCAAGGTGCCCCCATCTCACTTTCTGGATTTTCCCGTGGAGGTGAATTGGTGAGAGATTATATTAGACAGTTTTGTTGGCCAGGTACACAACCTAGCAAGGATGGGAAAATAAACATCAAGGATGTAGGTGATTTTCCTTGTAGAACGATCCTCTTCACAATTGCAAAATTGGTTGGTAGTGTGACACTACATCTAGCAAATAGATCTTATATGCAGTATGCACTAGAGTGTCTAGAGCCAAAAGTTTTCAACTGGTGCGAGGTCGTGCTTTCTACACTGAAAGAACAACTGACTAAGGTAAAAAGTGGTAAGATGAAGAATTTATGCTATTGTTCGATCTTAATCTCTTTTACCTTAGAGAGAATCCCATTAATGCAACCACATCATGTATCACTGGGGGTAGCTGGTTCTAGAGATCCATGTATGCAGAGGTCAGTTGAATTGATGGCTCAACATGCAGGTTAGTCAAAAATCATTTTTTCCATTGCCTTTTTTAGTTGGCTCGAGCGACAAAATCTTGTCATCGAGGAGCATCCATAGTCAGGGATGGATTTCCATGGAGATCCAAATTTGATTCTAATATTTGGAGCACAACAGGGTGTTATGGGTAAGTTTTTTGACCAAAGTATTTTTTGATTTTTCAAGTTTCTACATGTCTTTTGTGCTTTTAATGTTTCCAAGACTAAACTAAAATTAATCTTATGTATGCAGATGTGGGTACTGTTTGACCTATGGGACACCAACAGATTGCACGTGGGCCAGTGTGGAGAAACATCGAGAGAGAAATTCTCTAGGACTTGGACTTAACTAAGACCATAGCAGAGCTGCACGATCACATAGAGGGATCAACCCTTGGTATTTTCGATGTCTAGATCGAGGAGTTACCTATGAGGCTGTAGCGCCACACTATTGGTGTTCCTAGCTATTGGGAAAGGCTTTTACACATGATAGAACATGTTGTGACCTGTTACCATGAGCACCACTAGATCTACTTAGGATGTTTTGCATGCATTTTGAGTTTTTGGGTTAGATGACCAAACGTGTCTTGGACACAAATTTTGTAAAAAAAATTAAAACAACTATCTATTTTGATTTCAGAGTTTTCTATGGTTATATGCAATCCTATTCAACTAATGATGTGAATTGAAAATATTACTTTTACATGTGTCGCAAATGTCTATTTAACACATAATTTGTTAGAGAATTAGTTAATGTGTTAATATTTTTGGAAATATGTTGATATTGAATATGTTCAAAATGTATTTCCAAAATACGAACTCTAAGGAACATACGAAAAATTGTTGGATTTTGGACAGTATGAATGTTTGTTAGTTGTAGTACAATGAGTTGCGAGCCTAGCTAATGATGATTCGGCAAATGCCAAGTGAAATGGCATCAGAGAGTAGTTCAATCAATGCACTATACTCAACAATGTTGTTTTTCATTTGACCGACACAAATCCCTTGGAAACTCACTAACTCGCCACTTGGAGCAAAAATAGCCCATGTGTCAGAAGACAAGTTCTGTGTACTACAACTAGCACCATCGGTGTAACCAACAAAAGGTTTTGAAGATTCTGACATCTGCAACAAATGCAAAGTGGATTACTAACCAGATAAAAATCTCTAAAAGATACACACACACACATTCAAGAAATCATATATACAGTGAGTTTTACTACACTTAATCAAGCATAGTAATGTTTGAGGTACAACCTGTTTCGGGGCTGCGACAATGGAATCCCATCATAATCTACTAATTCATAGGCACCTTTTGCCAAAAACACTTGACAATATAAGGACCCATCCACATTGGTTTGAATTTCCCTGCTCCAAGTTTAGCAGCTTCTTAATCGTAAAGCAAGACCAAGTCTCCTTCTAACAAGATACGAGGCTTGACATTTCTATCACATTGCACCTTAATACGTTTCTTATGTGCTTTGCTAGGATATTCCGACACATTGGAAATATTTAAGTTCAACATGGTCTAGTATAGAGTTAGGTATAGAGTTAGGTAAAGTGTGTTTCTTTACCGTTGTACATTTTGTAACTTACAATCCGACGGTCACGATATGTAGTGATCCGACGGTTCATTCTCTCCTCGGTATTACGACACTTGATCCGTGGCTTGACACCCATTGGTCCATGAATTCTATTTAAAGCGCATGGAGGGTCATTGCTAGGTAAACCGTCCATGAGAGAAGATTATGTAAATTTTCATTATTTTATTAATAAATTGCCTGTAGTAGCCACGTTGGCGCAGGCCGTGGACTGTTTCCCTCTCTGAGGGTTTTAACCACGTCAAAATACTGGTGTATTGATCTGAGATCTGGTTGTGAGCGGTGTCCTTTTGGTGTTCTTTCTGAGGAACTTACCCTGTAAATTCCTACATGGTATCAGAGCTATTTGAGGGCCGCGTCCGTTGGTGATCCAAATCTGAAGCTGGTAGAACTGCATGCGGCTATCGTTTCCTAGATCTACTATTTCTGACTGCTTTTGGGCCGAGAGGACTGCTCTGTTGTATTTGGAGCATCTATTCTAGTGAGGAACCCCTTTCGTTTCACGCGAAAAGGTTTCCGGTAGCCCTATCTGCGTCATTTTTAAGATCTCGAGGTATACAATGTTTATCTGCAGTTTACTGTTATTTTTCTCTCTGGTTATTTCGGTTTCTGTTTATTTAGCCTTTTTTATTACCAGATCTATACCTTTCATTTCTGCGTATTCTCTTTTCCCTGCAACTTTGTGCGATCTGGGCAAATCAGAAACATAAAGGAAGTTTTTTTTTCTCATGCGTATGCTCTTTTCCCTGCACCTTAGTGTGATCTTGGAAAATCAGAAACATTGAGAAAAATATTTAGTTTCTGGCTAAAGCTAACTTCGAGCCATAAGTTTCGTTTTTCTTTGCATATTCATGTTGGGTTTTGTGTTTTTGTTTTGTAGGAAAAAAAGATCTTTCTCAAGGCAAGCACGCAACCCAAGGCGCCCCC
>APFE030603407.1:0-10402 GCA_000404065.3 Pinus taeda
ACCTGCCTCATCTTAATAGGTTGTGTTACATAAGGTATTTTAACATCTGGTCTTGCCACCTCACGCTGTTCTTCTGACTCAGGAATATTAATGTTGCGTGGATCTTCCCCATCCTCCTCAATGGTCATATTATAGCATTCTAGTGTGTGCTGTAACTACGTGTTCAATTCGGGCTATACCCAAGTCATTGGCTCTTTAGGTGTCCAAAAAATTATTGCTCTAACTTCTTAGAGGGCATCATCTATACACTGAAATCCATTCTCAAAGCTAAAGGTCAATATAAAACTTTCCTTCATATCGTTTTAATCTGCGGTACCATGGCGCAACTCCATTTCAAGATACCAATTCATTGGTATCACATCCAAAGTGTGAACAAATACATGTCCCATTATGGTTGAGGTTCTTTGCCTCATGCCTTAGTCCAACGAGACAACTGATCTTGAGGATCATCTTTGCCATTGTACTTATTTTTTATTCTTGTGTTTACAGGACCAAACCTAAGCCTCATCAATCATCGGTACTCCCACCAATCTCCTATTTTATCCTTATGTGTACCCCACTAGCGTGCAAGAGTAGCCCTCAAATCCAGATCCAAGGCTTGAAATCATTATTCTTCTATTACATCCCTTTCAAATTTATCTAGAAATATGCTGACATCACCTATTCCATCACAATATGGTAAGTTACAGACCACAGTAGATATGCAATGAAGATATTTTGTCATTCTATTACAACGTAGAGTAGAAACTTTGTGCAACTGGTTCTTCCAGTTCTCCAATTCTTCATCCGAGTTTGAATGACATGAACTATCCTCCTCCCAACTTATCCGTCCATCTGCGGTGGTTTTATCCAATCCTCGTCACACATATTTAACTTATAGATGTGGTCAATATCTTCATCGCCGTATTCTTCACGGATAGGTTCTGTATATCACGCTCCTTTAGAGGGATCTAAGGGAACAACAACCTTGGTACCGTTCTTTTCAAATACCATACTCCTCCTTTTTAGTTTGATTAGGGAATCCATAGAAAAAGCCCAATCGATTCCGAGCAATGTTGGATATGGATTACTTTTGTCCACTATCTTGATTACTTCGAAGTTTGCCCTCATGCTTTCTCCTTCAATATCCACCATAATGCCTTGCAACTGACCCATCAATCTTCTGTTGATTGGCCATGCACAACTAAATTGGTGACCATTGCAGCTTTAGTTGCCCCATCCTCTCCCAAGTCTACTTCGGTAAGACATTCACATCTAATCCCAAGTCCAAAATTACTTGATCCATTTCAAATTCTCCAATCTACCAGTTAATCGCATTTCCCGACCAGTCCTTTTCTTATTTTTGTTGACCTTATTTACTACGCATTGTTCAAGTTGTGGGTTCTCTTTACTAGAACATTTGTTGATTAATTCTTGCAACCCTTCCACTGCTTTATGGTCCCTTAATAACTTCATACATGTTTGCAGAAAGGACTCTAGAATAGTCAAATTAGGGTTCTCCATTAGAGTACCTACTTCAGGAGTTTTCTTCTTTGGTACTAGTTGCGTCTGCTTTGATGTTGAAGCTCTTATGTCCATGAAAATCATCTTCACCTCAAAGAAAGTTGCCTATTCATTCTGCAAATCGAACCCAATACTCTTTTCTTCTGCCTTTCTAGCCCATGTATCTGCCTCATGCGTTTTACCTTTTGCCTTATCTTCTCCAGTAGCCACACCACTTCGTGTCACTATATTAATGCTTGGATCATTCTCGCACTGTTTGGATTGCATCATTTGTATATTCTGCACAGGCTGCTGATTCTTCTTTTCCTGCATCTTAGCCATTAAAACAGGGCAATCTTCTATCACATGGTCAAACTGTCTACAATATTGACATGAAGGGTGAGTGGGATTCTGACAATCTTGCGCATAATGTCCAACTTTTCAACAATTATAACATATGATTGACCTCTTCCTCATCCTCGTCCATCGCCTCCTATGCGACCATGTCCTTGAAATTGAAATCCTCCACGAACCGCTGATGAACCATTATCCTCATGCGTGTGGCCTTTAGCTTGCATCCTATATGCCGAGGTTTAGTCTATCATCAAGTCATATCTACGACACTGGATCTCACCATGTCCTACTGATCGACAAAATTTACAAAATAATTGTTGCTGCGACTGCACATATTTTTGCAGTAAATAATAGTGATCAGTCGGGTGCTAGCCTGCAACTCAACATATACTACACCATACGTTCGGTTAAGTACTTGGTCCAACACTAGGCTATGGCTTCAAAGTATTAGGACCTCTGTTAGCCAAATAATAAGGGTAGACAGGACACTGGTCCTTATAGTGACCTTCCTTCTTACACTTAAGGCACGATACTTCTGAATGCATCTCAGACTGAACTTCCTTTCCTTTCTTCAAATCTTGCAACTCCATATACAAGATTGCTAACTGAGACTGTATCTACTGAACTCCTATGTGATTATCTTGTATCAATGAATCTTCTAATTTCATCATGACTTCTAATGCTTCTACCCGCGTCCCAATCCTTTGCTGCAATAGTGGTAATCTGAGGTGTGGCAATAATGTAACTATATACCACTCTTTGTGTAATTCATCAGAGATATGGAAGTTGGCTTGTCCCATCGAACATTGTTACCTATGATATACATACTATGCAGTCTCATTGACGACTTGCTTAATCTCTTTTATTGCTGTAATACACTGTGACTATAACTTGGTCTTCTTAAACTCTGCGTTTAGTGTGTTCTTTGTCACAACTAGTGAAGTAGCTGGATTCACTGTACTGTACTTGATATACCACGAAAACACTCTGTCCTACAACGTTGTGACAAGCTGCACTTTCTTCATGTCGTTGTCATTGATCTACTACACTTTCCACACAACTTCTATGACAAACCAAAATTGATCAGGATCCTCTGATCCCTGACCTTAAAAGATAGTCATCTTCACTGCATTAGCCATGTTGAATAGTGGAGGTGGAGGTGGAGGTGTAGGTGTATGAGGTGGAGGTGAAGGTGGAGTGGAGGGGTGAGGAATCTTAGAAGTGCCTTGAGTTTCTGACTATGCCGCACCTCTTGATGTACTAGGGTTGCTCCTTTCTTCCTTGCTGTCTGATTCACCCAATAATGGACTATATTCACCTTCAATATATTTGTAATGGTTGACTCTAAATCTTTTTCCTCTTTGCGTAGATCTAGTCTGTCCTCTTTTAAACACCAATATATAGGCATAACACCATTTTCACATAACAACATCTTAATCCAGAGCTTTAAGGAATTCATATACTTACCTCTTTGAAAAATATGTGCCTTCCTTCATTGTAGGATATTGTTGTGTTAATTACACTTTCAGTAATAAATCCTCCGAGGATACTATCAACCCAATAATCAACAACTCTTGCGACCTTATTTTTAGACTCCTTAAGTCATTTAACCATCTCTAGGGTCCACAAAATAGGATCATCATGTCTCCAACAGGGTTCGTTGTCTGTTAGATTTGAAATATATTCGTGCAACTCATTAGCGAATGATGTGAAAAAATGTCGTGCTATTCTGTATAGATATATTTCTGTAACCACCTTTCTTTCGACTAGTGTGGATCTCTTCTTTCCTGTGCTACAAATTCGTGTAACTTCCGATCTACCCAATTTTGGATCTCTTTTCTAGTCGATAGCCACATCACACATCTCTCAGATAGATCTTGGTCCCGGCAACAAAACCATTTGTTGGCTTCAGGGGCTTAGAACTAGGTTCAGAGTTAGTTGTGCTCACCAACAAAACCCTATACCACTGGCCATTTCGGCAACGACCTACTCGCGCAGATCGAAGTCTCACCCAAGGCAATATTGAGGGATGCTAGAACCAGGTTTCTGCATCCAGAAGGACTATGCAATGTGGTTGTAAGGTTTTTAAGAGTTTAGGGCTTAATCTGACCTTCATGAACCGTTAACCTTATTGTTACAGTCGTAAGGAATTTTCTACTTAACAGATTAGCAAACCCCGCGAAACTATTCTAACATGTATTATTCAACATATAAAAAAATATCTGAACCTCCACGATGTAATTGCAAAAGAAATATATAAAAGAAACCATAAGCAGGCTAAAACACAGAAAACTATGCGAACATACAAAAATACACAGATTTATTCTCAAAATTCTTCTTCGTTAGTCAAGTCTTCCTAGAGACAATCTTTCTAACCATGCACACACAACTGAGGGGCCTATGCACTCAGCTGCAGACTTACCAAGGTCTCTACGGACATAGTTGCAGGAGCCTTCCCCTTCACCCGATTACAAACAGATCTTACAAAAATAGACTCAAAGAT
The DNA here is from genome assembly GCA_000404065.3 of Pinus taeda. Lineage (NCBI taxonomy): Eukaryota > Viridiplantae > Streptophyta > Pinopsida > Pinales > Pinaceae > Pinus > Pinus taeda. The sequence continues at coordinate 4,340 of APFE030603407.1, forward strand.
ATTTCATAAATTGAATTATTCATTGCCTTAGACCTACTAAAACATCCATTTATATATGATGTTACCCGTACAATGCCATGGTTAACAAACCATGGGCGGAGCTCAAAATCCTGTAGGTAATCCCATCCATTTACAAAAGAAGGGGCTTTAACCCACCCTAAAGCACCCATTGACTCTTATAACCCTACGCTAATCACGCTCCCTTCCTTAAAATGCGGAGTCTTTACATGACTTAGACAAAACTTAGACCTAGAGGACCCTTACCCAATAGTAGTGGTGGAAAACGATGCCACAATTGAAACAGATATATTATCTTTTATTTGACCGATCTGGTTGTGGAAGAAAAATCCCATGGAAGACCTTAAGAACATAATTAAGGGCCGAGGTGCATCTGCCACATGCGCATCATTGTCAACTTCCAGATATGAAGACTTTTCTCCCTCGCCACAGATTATCAACACCTGATTAGTTGGATCGGTGACTTTGTTCTCCAACGGGTTTGGAATAGAGGAGGAAAAGCTCAGATAGTTGAACAATCGTGATCCACTAAAGACGCCTAACAGGATATGATCCGTGTCGTTTGCCAATATTTTGATTATCATGTTGCGTGGCAGGAGCATGTGCATGACCAAGACGCTGGAGTTTTCCATCAACATATTGCCACCTTCGCCTTGCAGTTCTATCATTGTGGGCACTGCAATGAATAAGAAAAGTAGCAACAATTCCCACACCATCACCCGAACTCTCTTGATTTCTGTCACAATTCTATTCTGGTGATCAAACCCTTCACACACTATTGCAGGATCTTGATTTCTGTCACACTTAATTTGGGTGATCAACACTTTCACAACCGTTGCAATGTTTTTATGTATGTCATAATATCAGGGGGAGTTCACTTTTCTCTCTTTCTTTTGAGCAATAATAATTGAACAAACCTGTGATAATTTATAACTTGTGAGAATTACCGTTAATTCTCACCATTGCCCATTTCCATGCACCAAATTTTGCAATATTTATCAATCTTTATACATAATTACCTTATCGTTTTAATAATTAAACACCAGATTCCATATAGAATTAATTATTTCTTTAATTTAATGTCTATTCACACACACACAGTGATTTAATATTAATGGGAAAATGTGCCACAACACCTTAATATTTAATACCTTTCATTTCATGATAGCTTGTTGTGTTTTCTTTTATTTTTTAAATTAGCTTATAACCATAATCAAAAGCTTGCGACTATTATAAAATATATTATTTTAATAGTCATCATCAAGGGTGAGAAAGTTCATCATTTATAAACGAAATTAAATTAAAGGTGGTTGGTTAAAATATTATACTTCAATTATTATCAATAAGGATAATTGAATTGAATTATGTTTTAAGAAATTTGGATTTTGTAATTTAAGAAATTTCTGTTAGGTATTATTAATTAGTTAGTTAAGTATAATAAATTGGTAAATTAAAAATTATTGTTATTATAAAGGGTGTAGTTAAATTAGTAATTTATAGGTTAAATGTATAGATTTATGGGAGAATATTTGTACATTAAAAAAAATAATAAGTGTGTAGAAATTTTGAGAACCCTAAAACATGAGCACTTATGTCTAAATTTATCATTCTTTGTCGATGCCTTGGTTCATACTTAAAATTAGCTATATACAAAGATTTTGACAACTTTATAAGTCATTCATTAACAGCTTCCTAACTCCAAAAAATGATATCACATTGTATGTAACATAAAAATTAAGGAAAAGCCATTGTAACCATGACTATGTGGTACATAATGGATTAACAACACACTTTTGCTGCACCTCATGCAAGGGAGAGTTTCAAAAATATTCAAGTACTCAAACTAAAAGTTTACTCACGATCTTTTAGTTATACTTGTTTTACCCTCCATGATTTTGTGTTGACAAACTACTAAGAACTATTTTATATTGTGTTTAATAAAAGACACTTAGATGATACAAGTGGATTGAAATGAATAAGAATTACTTGGTGGATTAATTCTACAAAGCTATAATTAATGAATGGTACATGAAATATAATCTTACTTTTTCCTTTAGGTTTTAGAAATTGGGGTTAGTAAGTTAGTATTGTGTATCAAGAAACACTCCAAGGGTTAGTAAGTTAGTCTAGTATGTCCATTTTTTTAATAGTATCTACTAATAACTATCCTCACTACTAATCAAAATTTCCAACCTAAAAAAATATACTACGTTAAATTAAAAAATAGAAAAAAGTTAAGTTTACCAATAATTTGTAACTTCATTGAAAGAGATTTCTCTAGATATAACTACCAATTTTTTGATATGATGAAAAATCTAATACATCAAAATGTATAACTTATTTGAAATGTAATTTGCTCTATAATTATTGTTAATTCCATTAAATCTAGAAGACAAATTCAACACATTAAATGTATACAAATAAAAAGAATAATTTAACTTTATATTAACTATACATGAGTGTATTGCATTTGACTTTATTGTTATTTTAAAAACTACTTAATCTATGTATTGAGAGCATCACATATTGTTGTGAGTTATTTTATTTTATTTTTTAATGGTTAGGATCTCTATGATAAAAATTGTAGCTTAATTGAACAACAAACCACTCATGATCGAAAATATACACACCCTTGCGGGCACTACAATGAATGAGAAAATGAGCACCAATGCCTATGCCATCACCCAAACTTTCTTGATTTCTTGATTATGGTGATCAAAAGCTTGATTTCTGTCACAACCGATGAAATTTTTGTATGTACGTCTGTCATAATATCATACCAGGAGGAGTTCATTTTTCTCTTTGTTTGAACAATAATAATTGAACAGACTTGTGAGAATTTATAACCAGTGTGAGAATTGCTATTAATTCTCACTATGCCCTGCACCAAATTTGACAATATATTTGTCGGTCTTTTTTGTTAGCTGTTATCAATTACTAAGTTAAGTTTAATAAAATAGTAAATTAAAAATTAATGTTTTTATAAAGGTGAGCTAAGTTGTTATAAACTAGTACTTTTTTTCTTCTTAAATACTTTTTTTCCATCTCTCCCTCAAGTTTTGTATAGTCATCATTGGTTTTCCCTTTCTATGATTATATTTGTAAAAAACATATTTCAAAATACTCTACCCTACTTCATTCTCCACCATATATTTGTATTATTTCTAGTCAATCTATTTAGCCTAGCTTACATGAGGCTAAGGGATGGATTTATTAGTTCTACTCATTCAAGAGGAGGAGTTTATGTCTTTGTTATTGGAGGGAGAGGTAGATGGTTTTCTCATGGAGAATTAAATGTAGGAAATCCCATAGTAGATGTCAACATTAAATATTAAGCATACACGTGCCAATGTACACATCAAAGGATCAATTTCTTGGTAAAAATGTGCATGTAGATTAGCATTATTTATTATGCCATAAATTAAAAAACGATGCACAAAAGACACATGCTCATGAAAATAACTAACAAAAAAATTATATGTAATTAATAAATTCCTAAAAACATACAACATTAAAGGATAAATAAAATTTCCATAAGATCACAATGGAGAAGCAAATTTAGATGAAATGGAGAACAAACATCTTTAAGAATATTCACCAACTAATTTCGAATGTTAGACATTCTACTTAACATTAAGTTTGTGTTGCACATTCATTCTCTGCATAGTACGCCACCCTTTAGCTTAGATTATGATTCCACAATGATGGGTCCGTAGGAAAAATCTGTCACTAACATAGAGTTAGTTCACAAGCTGCTTCTATTCATACAATCACATTATAATCATAGCTACAAAAATTTTAGTCAACCAATCCAATAACAATCCAAACTCCCAACTCTCTTTGCCCTTTAATTCACACAACCCAAGGAAATGAATCCCTTCTATGCAATAGATTCCCTTATTCTATTCCTTTTCCATCTAGTGTTATAGTGCTATTGATCAAGAAATATCAATGCTAGAAGCTATGAAGAATCTCATCCATGGATAGTTTCATTGGAAAGGCCAGTGCATTCATGCACTTAGGCATCTTCCATTTGTTGGAATAATAATAATGTTTGACAAAAAATCACTAACAATGATTCAATTTTGTAGAAATCCACTTCTCTTCAAGAAGTAAGGGCACCAAAAATGAATGAGAATAATGAACGAATGAACCCCCAAGACCCAAAAAAGTAAGGCTAAATATGCATTCTTTCAAAATGCTACATGGACTCTTCAAGAAGCTCACATAGCCAAAATTTTCCTTAATATAAAATATGTGTATAATAAAATATAATTAAAGTGGTATAGAATCTTTAGCTACCAACTTATAAGTATTGTCCTTGTTTATCTACAGCCTTTGATGTAATTTATTAGTAAGAGTTGAAACTATTACATTGATTATCATTTTGTCCTCTCATTGGGTACAAAAACACATTATTAAATCGGGGATTAAAAACAGGGGCATTACATTCCTTGTCCACTTGTTTCTATACCATCCTTAGTGCTCAACACCATACAAGTGTGCATATATACAAACTTACAATAAAAAATAAAATAAATGTGGTATGTTTCTCACAAAGCATCTTTTAGATTCCATGTTCCTTATTTGGGGTTTTGGCACATCTACTAGATCTTTAACCACCCCATCTATTTGTTCCAAAGCATCATGGCCTTGTTGTCCAATATATGCACTGGTTGTACCAAAATGTCTCCTTATAGATCCAATTAAGAAAATTCTAGTCAATGACATGGTTAGGACCATAGACATAATTTTCAATAAAGAAACATGAAACACATTATGCAATTTCAAGGAAGCAGATAATGCAAGAATGCATGCCTATAGTCATAGGAATTTATGTTATAAAAACCACTTTCACTATAAAATCCAAAACCAGATGCAGTGTTGTCATTTTATGTGTTTTAGATAACCTTAGAATACCAAGAGAGAGGGTCAGTGCCATCATTAAGGGCACCATATGAAATTTGAAAATTCGTTGTGGGTTGCAAGTCATAGTGGTAAAAGGTGATGCCACGATTGAAACAAATGTATTCTCTTTTCGTTGATCGATTCATTTGTCGAAGAAAAAGCCCATGGTAGACTGCCAGAATCTAGTTAAGTGCTGAGGCAGATTTGCCACATGCACATTGTTGTTAGCTCCTAGATAGGAAGACTCTGCTCCCTTGCCATAGATGATGAGAACCTGATCAGTGTCTCTAGTTCATGGATAAAAAAAGATGACAACAAAGGAGGTAGAGCTTCGATAATTGAGCAATCAAGACCCCTAGATGACGCCTAATAGAATACGATTTGTGGCATTTGTAGAAATTTTGATGCAATCACAAAAATCGATTATGATGATGTCATTGAAATCAACAGTCTGCATTCTGTTCTCACTGAAATTAATATTATAGTTGATGGAGTGGGTCCAACAGTCCTATGGTATTAGAATTTGATGATTCCTACATTTCCCAAACATGATCGACAAACACATGTTGGATGATGGATCATAGATGATCGAAGAGGACATATTGGATGATGGATTAAAGATGATTGAAAAACACATGTTGGATGAGTGGAAGATGATCATGTTACATGGAAGGACCATGTGCATTATGGAAATATTTAAGTTTTCCTTCATATTGACACCTCCGCCTTGCGTTTGTGCTGCTGTAGGCACCACAAAGAAGAAAAGATGCAACAATCCTATGCCATCTAGTAAACCAAATACGTTCTTTCTTAATCCTGATTGCAAGAAACCCAAACCTTCTTGATTTTTTGATTTCTATCACAATTATGGTGCCTAAATTTAAGCAATATTTATATGCCCAAATATTGATTTCTGTCACAATTAATTTTAGTGGTCAACACCTTAACAAACCAACCATTTCAATATGTTGACAGTGCTGGACCCACCAACATGTCAAGGGGATCTCCCTGGTAAGAAGTTCTAATTAGAGCTCAGAATGTTTGGTGTAGGAGTCTTAGTAGTGGGTCATAAGGTAATTCCTTGACCACAATGTCACACAGAGGCAAGTAAGATAACTCTGTCAGTAGCAAGGGTGT